>JAZAYU010001020.1:0-103563 GCA_038501625.1 Corbicula japonica
GATGTTTTTTAAACTAATATTACTGATTGAATTAAGTTTTTTCTCTTAAATTGATATTGTTGTACAAAGAACTGATTACATTTACAAAACTGTATCACGACTATTCAATCATTTTAGATTAAACTATAAAATAATCATAGTAAGATGTCTGTAGTGTATAATATGTTATGTTATGTTATGTTGTTAAAATGTTAAAGTGTTTAAGCTTTTCCATTGTAAACCTTCTCCGTAACATATAATTCCGAGGTTACAATATTGACAAAGTACAATGCATTTATGAAATAAATTCTAAAAAAAATAATTTTTAGAATTGGTTCCAAAAGTAAAAAGACAAGAGATAAAAATATTGCTTTGGAAAGTGTTACAAACAAAACTAATTAAAATTAAATATATGTTACCTAATTATTAAAATAATTTGTTTAGAAAGATCACCAAATAAAATAAATTTCTAAACTGTGTTTTAACCGGTAGTTTGTATCTAGATTACATTAGAGTCATTCATAATGTGAATATGAACTTTCTATGAACTATATTTACTAAAAACAAGGTTGAAAGCACCAGTTCTGGTCTTTTAGAGCAATAATAACTGACAATTCTGTTAAATAAAACATGTGAAATAAGAAAAATAAATTGTCCTAAATTAAACATTATTGTTTCCATTGTTCAAAAAAAGCTTAAAATGTGTTAAGAATTCCTTAAGATCTTTGTAGAATGTTATTTTTCTTAAAGACAAATAAGTGTTAAAGAGAAACATCCTAATTTGAAAGACAAACTGTGTAATGCAGGTGATGGTAAGCAAATAGACAAGTTAACGTTGACTTTTGTATAATAAATTTTTTAGGTAAAAATTCTTTTACTTGAGTCAAAAAAATTACTATATAATGCTCATGCTGTTTCAATGTTTTACGAATTCTACACTGAACCTTAGTATTTTAGATGAATAAAACTACTTTTAAAAACATTTCGTACATCAGATATATAATTTAATCAGCTAAATTGTGTAAAGTTTAAATTCAGTAGCTTTTAAATTTGTTATAGATCAACTTTACCATAATATAATATTATATAAACATTTTTATCAAAATGTTAATTTACTAATCATTTGCAGTTTCTTGCTTTTCTTTTCTTTTTATTTTTGCTGATTATTGAAGTAAAAATTGGTAACATATTACAGGATGACTAAAGACATAAATAGAATAATAAAATGATAAACAATGTTTCAACATTTTTTAAAACAAATTAACGTTATCTGTCTTAATCAAGAGTATCTGGACAGCTTTAGACTGGATGCACCAGCCCATGATTAGTGCAAACGTAAGCTGTATTACAATGTTGTCACTGAGCCATATTGATAGGTTTATTGTTAATTTAAAAAGATTTAAAATAGGACGAACTTGAACCATCTACATCATACACATTTATTTCAAGACATATTGAGCAGTACACAGATCATTAACCTCTAAAGTTTAACTACGTTTAAATGAAAAATACATTACTGTTCAATATTACCAGCATCAATACCTTAATTTGCTTTTGTAGCATAATTATATATATATATTACCTATTTTAATACAAGATACATAAAGTGCAGGGAGGTTGGTAACTAAAATACGTTCTTTTGGGTAACATATTTAAAAATGGTGATTTACGATATGGTATTTATTTTTATTATGAGATAAAGCTAACTAATCGTTAAAACTCATGAAGAGGTGTATTTAAAAAAAAAAATTACACCAAAACTTCAAATTTATTTACCATAGGCATAAGTATATGATAAAGCATAATAGTAAAAAGGTGAAATATGCATATCAGGAAGTCACATATAACTAAAGTTATAGATAATATTAACACAGTTTTTAACACAGTTTACCTTTAAATCATACAAATTCAATATGTCTTTAAGAGTTTATTTCTTTATAATTTATTTCATTTATAAATATTTTATTTGCTATCTTTGAGATGTTTTTTCCATTGTTTTTTTTCAGATATTTTGGTTTTTGGAATTTACACAATTTAATATATGTATTTATATTAATACATTAAACAAGAAATGTGCCTCAATGTGACTTTATTACATTTAAATACTGCAGTCTTATTTATATTAATGAATTAAGCAAATAAAACAGAAATTGTTTATTAATGTAAGTAAGAAATGTTGCATAAAACTTTTTAAACTAGGTTTTGATGATAAGTAACATATCTTAATGACTATTTATAGACCTATACCTTAGGTTGCAGATGTTTTATTGCATTAAAAATTAAAAAAAAAACATCTTCCTGGTGTAGAAAAAATAGGTTTATTTCAGAACTTTTATAATTGCCAATTATTTCTTCAATGCATAAAATTTTCTCAAAGGTCACATATTCAAACAGGCGTTACGGTAAAACGCCCCACTCGCCAGAAAGCAAACAAATTGCAAACTGAGAGGAATGGGATAGGCTTTCAGAAAAACATACCCTTCAAATTTCCCCCAGAGGTTAGGGGGGTCTATTGGCAGCTCAAGGTCTAATACATTTATGGCTTGTTTTCCCGTTTTCTTTTCTTTCGGTAACATATTTCAATATAGCGTTACGGGCTTATGTCCCAATGTATATCACTGTATTATATTTGTCCTGATATCCCATTTATCTTACTATATTTTACTTATAAGCACAAATTACTTGCTACTGCACGTAAGAAATGATTCATACATTTTATTTTAATAGGTTTTTATGTTAAGTAACATAACTTTATCACTATTTTAGACCAATACCTTAGGTAAATGATGTTTTATTGCATTAGTAATGTAGATTAGAGCTTTCTGGTGTAGAATAAATATGTTTAGTTTAGAACTTTTACAATTGTCAAATATTTCATTCTTACATAAACTTTTTTCAAAGGTAACATATTCAAACATGCATTACGGAAAAACGCCCCACTCGCCAGAGTGCAAACAACTTGCAAAATGCGTAGAATGGTATAGGCTTTCAGAAAAACATACCCTTCAAAATTCCCCCAGGGGGGGGGGACGGGGGTCTATTGGCAGCTCAAGGTCTATAAGAAATGGCTAAGTTATAACCAACATTAAGTTTTTGGGATAGATGGACGTACAGACAAAGCGATCCCTATGTATTGCCTTTTCTTTGAAAGGGCGACACAAAAAAAATGACCCTTTAGATTAAGCAGCTAGTGGACACCTGGAAAACAATACATCAGTACATGTATCAGCAAGAACAACTTTGATGTCTGATCTGGATCTGATTGGAATCTACACTGTTTGCATATTTGTAAGAAATAGCCTCATGAATCTTATTATGAACCGTGTAGATCCTGTTAAGACTGCACAGATATGCCTGCTGATCTGGATATACACTGGTCACTCATGTCATGTTTTCATGGAAGAAAGGGGCAAAAACAACACAGTAATTTTTATATAGGATGATTAATTTTCTTGTGAACTGAGGTCTCACAAGTCAACACATACATATAAACACAAGTTTATGTTTTCTTGTTACAAGATACAAAAATACAAATACCAACATAATTATACAGATAGATTTAGTGTGTCTCAATCATACATTCATGCAGCTTTAATAAATGAAAATAAAAAATGCAAACCTTGTCTTCATTTTCTACAGTAACATTCATATTCTGCTCCCTTATGTTCTACCAATTCTGCAGACATTTCAAGTCCACAGCTTTCACAAGACTGATGATACACATGGCTGAAAATAAATGTTGTATTTTAATCATAACAAATAACCAAAACCAATTTCACTGTACTTTTTGTTGCTTATGAAGTTGTACATAATTTGATGTTGCAGGTTAGTTAACAGATTACAATGTTGTCATAATTCATCTATTTTTATAAATATCACAAAAAAGAGGTATTTCTGGTGTAAGCTTCAAGCCATCTTCAGTTCCTATAGGCTCATACACAATTTATCCCATTTAACCTTTACCTCCATGCCTTTATGGCATGGGAAATCAGTGTAGATCTAGATCAGCCGACACATCCATACTGCCTGATTAGGATCTAAACCGTTACGGCATTAGCTTTTTTATTCAAATTTCAATAGGTTATTTCTGACCACAATGTGACCTGTGCAGATCCAGATCAGATCATGAAAATGCATGAAAATGTGTATAATATTATAGTAAAGGGTTAATTACTACAAAAAAAACCCTGCACTTTGATACTTCATTTTATTCGTTGGATACACCTTTTAACACATGAGCAACTATTGTAAATCTAGGTGCTGACACATCTCCTTCCTGTTAATTAGAGCTTTAAATGTATCTAATGAACAGAGTAGATACAGAATGATGAGACCTCAAAATGTCTGATGTGCAAGCTGGTCTGGAGCTACATTTGTGCTATCTCTATCTGATGTGGATTTACACTGGTTACCCATGTGGTAAAATGGCGTGTAAATGGAGTGAAGTGTCAAGTTATTAACCATGAAACTTGAAACAGCATTGGATTTTTGAGACACATTTATATGAGATTACCCAACTTAAAAAACAAATAAGCAACCCATCGTGTTAGTTCAAGGTGGCCCACAGATGAATATTGTTATATATAATGTTAATAATCAAGTGAATTCAAGTTGACCTTGTTATTGGGTCAAAGGTAGTCATATATGCCTGAGACAGAAGGCCGAGGGTAAATATGACAGCCCGAGGCCCAATAACACGTTCAAATTCATATGAAGACTAAACTGGGCCAATACAGGTGTTCTGGACCAATATGAGAATTGCTGGGCCATTATACAATACTTAAGTATTGATGTGGTGTACCATGTAGTGTCTGCCAGGAAAATGGCATGTTCAAGTCAGGTGATGACATGCCTCGAGATTTTGCCACAATGCAGTCATGTAAAAGAAAAGGGCAAAGTATGCAATGCCTTTACTGTATATTAATACACTGCAGACTCTTTATAACGCGGTATAGCGGGTCCATCATCCCGACCGCGTTAATAAGTGAATCCGCGTTATATTTTCCCGCGCAAAGTACCTGTCCCAATTTTCCCGTTAAAAAATACATAACCCGATTTTCCCGCACAAATATACTACCTAATGCACAACTAACGAGGTTATGCATAATTCTGAGTAACTAACGTCATAATTCCCCACACTGTACTCGACAAATAATATTTCTTACAAGACATACAATTACCAAATTTCAAATAAAATAAGCAAAACGGCAAGAGACTGACTAATAACACCAAGATCAAAATCGTACAGGCCTTGAATTTTTTTAAAGGAATTACGACCATATACATGTATCTAGTTTGTTTAGATGCATGCAGAAATTTTAATTATTTTATGACACTAACTCTCACATTTACGAACGTAAATGTAAAATAAACATTAAAACACTAACCATCGTGAACATATTCCATAATTTATAAATTACATCCTAATTTTATCTCCAGTAATATTTCAGTATTGTTGCATCATCAACCAACTTAAACCAGCTAAAACAAATGACAAATGTCACTACACACTTCTTGTAGATCAAACGATTTCATAGCAGAGCCGACAAAATATCACAGTCTGGATACGAGCCAACATTTTTTCTTTGAAGTCGCATTTCATTGACAGATATTATGGCTGTTTATCTCACAGGGGCTCTTCACATGATGGGTTTAATTTTTATAGCTAAATAACACTAAACTGAAGCATTTTCTAAATATAATTTGGGTCCCTGTGGTTTACCTCTTTCGTCAATATATGTTACCTCCATGAAATTAACAGGAAGGCGGATCAAAGCAAAATGTACATCAATGAACTACCGACAGGTTTTAAAACATGACTGGGAATAATTTTTTGTTTCTTTCTGAATTGTGCGGATTATGTGATAATTATAGAGACAATCGAATTAAGTAATGGATCAATGATAAAATTAAACAGTAAGTATGCATTCATAAGTTTGCCCCGGGCTGTTATCTGTCACTAGGAAAGGTGTTAAAACACGGTTGTTTTAGGAAAAAAATGTGTGCGTCATTTGTGTACATGTAACAATTGTTACTTCTGGTTTCAATTTATTTGCCGTTTTACGATCAAAAATGACTTCCGGTTTAGATTTTTTGCCGTTTCATGGTAAAAAAATGGACTTAGAAAAAAATAGGGGATCCACGGGACGACCGCGTTATAATGGATCGCGGATCTAAATGAACCGCGTTATAAAGAGTCCGCAGTGTACAGGGCTCTCACTAGAGAGACTTAAAGGAATTAGTCTCATCAAAAGTGACCAGACTTCTCTCTTTGTTGAGCTTTGTTAGAAGTCATTTTGTATTTACGATATAGGGAAAGAAAGCTGTTGACTGCAAACTTCTCCATAATGCAGTAAATTATGACAAAACTCTCCCTGATTTGCAAGTCTGGTGAGAGCCCTATTAATACAATGTAGTCAATTAATAAAATTTTATATACCATTATCCTTCTTCCACTCCTTTTCCAATTTCATGCTTTTTGAACCAGAGATGGCACATTTCTTTCATTTGATTTTATCACTGAAATTAACAAACACAAAATTGCAAGGGTGCAAGTTAGGATTTCTAAAAAACCTGAAATCCTGAAAATTTATTTAGGGTAAATGAAGAAAATCAATCATTTTTAGACACACAAAAACCTGATTTTCAGGCAAATGCACCCATGAAATAATAACAATTATTTTGATCTTTGCTCAAATTACAAATATTCTTTATAATAACATATCTTATTTTTTAAGTGAGTGATCATAACAATTAGTTTACTCTCATTTTGTACTTTGCTAGAATGGTCTTTCTTCAGATTGTTTCTATTCTGCATTGAAATCCATTCAGTCTGAGGTGTGAGGTGTATCTACAAAAAGTCACCCACAATCTTTTGGACTGTGAAAAATGTTTTTCCTTTAGTTGCTGTGAAAAAGAGTGCTGTCATTTGTTTTGTAGTTAAAATGCCTGTTCCAACAGCCGTTCAAGAAAATTTCATAAAGTTATATTGATTAACTGTTGATTAACTGAATTAAGTATCCATATTGTTTCATCACTGCCAGAGTTATTATGTGTTTCCTTCTTTTGAAAAAATAAAATATGGATCCAGGCATGTCACTTTAAAATTAACCAGAAAGTATCAGACTGCAAAAAGTCAAAAATGTGTTGACTGCTCTTATAAACTGGTCAAATTGGGTTATCACTAAAATTCACAAAGTGGGTTCCTTTTCAAATAACTACCGGTAATTTATTTTACATTGCTGATCAGAATTCAAGTCTGGGTAAAAATCATAGAATGAAATAGACATAAAATTAATGTCTTAAGTAGTTTTGGTTTATTTTACCTATTAAACAATTTGTAATGGAAGGCTAATAAATGAATACTTGTTACATCAAAATTATTGAACTAAAACACTGTGTAAACCTAGGTTCACTTCAATACTTAATACTGGTGTAACATCAAAAGGGAGACAATATATTCATTTTTATAATTTGGCACATGTTTGTAGTGAACAAAATGTATATCTTTGGTTTTCATTTCATTATTTATTGTCATTTTGTTAGGCAATTCTACTATTAACAAGACTTAATTTAACACTATGAAACTAATTTGAGTTATTTATCAAATTACAGGAACCTGAATTTCCATCAGAAAATATTCAGATAGGAAAAAATATTACATTTTCCCAATGCAACGGATTTGTACCCCACCCATTAACATGTTAAAATAATTTACCAGTTGCA
Organism: Corbicula japonica; assembly: GCA_038501625.1. NCBI lineage: Eukaryota > Metazoa > Mollusca > Bivalvia > Venerida > Cyrenidae > Corbicula > Corbicula japonica. Next base: position 7,705 of record JAZAYU010001020.1, read on the forward strand.
ATGTTGACAGCGTTATCACAGCTCAAGCATTACAAAGAAACTAAAATATACTGTTTAAAATAATTACATCTCCTAAACAGTCATTCTGGATTTAACTCTAACATTATTTTCTACCTTCACTTTTGTTTTCCACTTCATTGCATGACATCAAACAGTTCTATACCGCTTCAAATGGTTCAAATGGTTGATACATGTCTGACCAGAACCAAAAATCATCTAAACCTGTTTATGAATAATTAAATCAATTAATAAATACTTCATTCTTTCTTCCGGGATGCAAAATTTACCAGAAATGCATTTAAGAGATACTATTAAATAAATATTGTGAAGTTCCCATTTCTGTATAAACTTGGTGAATCCCTGAGGTGCTACTCTATTTCTTCTTATGGTTTTCCCTGGGTTATTAATTTTGAGAATATCTGTTCTGATTAAATGACCTGTGAGACATATGGAATGAAGTGTAAGACAAAACTGAAAGTAGGAAAAACTTCTGATAGCGGATTTCATAAGGTGTACATATAACACGCAATTATTGAAAACATTAGATTTTCATTTCTTTGAAATTTTATACTTCAGAAAATCTTGTGTCAACTATGTAGCTGGTTACGGTTTGGAAATGGGTTAGATCTGGATATTTTCTGATGGAAATTCAGGCTCAAGATTATGATCAAATGCATAAAATGCATTTATTAATATATCTGTTAAATCAATTCATGTATGAATTTTAAATTACTTTAAACATAATTTTCAATAGATCAAAATGTTATAAAAAATCATTGTGAATCAGATGCTTTATGTTTTACTTTAAAGCGTTCAAATGGGAAGATAATTCTTACACGAGTGACGATATTTTACCAAGTAATTCGTTAATCGTTCAAAATCCAACTTTTTTCAATGCAATACATTGAAATAATTTGATTACTTACATCTCTACAAGGTTCCACAATTAATATCCACTATGATTAGGGCCCTAAACTAAAAAAGTTTCGCTTAGCCCTACGGTCGATTTTGAGACTACTACTTTCATTTTGGAGAGTGCATTAATTAATTAATTAAATGACGTAACCGTTCAATAGAACCCAAAGAGCCAAAATCACGTTTACTGCGGTGTAGTCTTTCGAATCTAAAATTTCAAGTTTTACAATGATTTTGTAACGTAGGCTACCATTCGAAAACCACCAAATCCACCTCCATTTCCATATGAATAATTCTATTTACAAAGAGAACTTCTATTGTCAATATACATTCAAATATAACCTGGGTGTTATAAAAACATTGCATCACGAAAATAACTCGATAAATACTCACTGTTGATTTGATTACGATGGATTTTTCGTCTTCACCGAACGTTGTCGAATCCAATGTGGCGTTCCGCCATCAGGTATTCATGCGCGTTCATGACTCAAAATCTTGTCGAACGTTCCACGAGTTAAATTTCTTCAAATATTGATTGATTCCATATTTTTTAATATAAATTTTATCGTTTTGCACAGAATTACAAAATTGACCGCTTTGTAGCATTGACTTACTTTTTGAAACTAAGAACTACATTCTAGGGTAGCAAGCATACATTCTATGGTAGCATGCAAGTACTGTCGTTACTACATTGAAATAAAGAAGGAGTTAGAACAGTATTGCATGCAACCCTCAAATTGTTAGGTTCATAGTAAAGCAAAAACGATTGTCGAAAATTGGTTTTCACTGAGTCTGCCGACTCAAAAATGCTATACTTATTTTTATTTTGTAATTGTTTTGATTTTTCTTGCTGCTGTTTACATATTTGTGTTAAAATCTTTATTTTAGTTTCAGTTGTACAAAATTACTTTTTTTGGAAGATAGTTTGAATTATATGTATTTGTTTTAAAGATGTATCTAGTCATGCAGTACCTCTGATAAAATTTTGAAATTTATTCTAAAAAAATGGCTTTCATTTACCAAATATCAACATAATTTACTTGTGGTCAATTTTATATGTGGCATTTAGCATTTCATGACTATATATACCTTAAATATATGCATAATGTATGTGTTATATGCTAGATCTTTATAAATTAATGCAGATTTAGTATTGTTTCAAACCAAATTCATAATGAAGACTTAATAAATTGTTCAAATGGTAAATATTATGTTGTTTTCGTATTCAACTTATAATGTCCAAAATTGATGCTTTAAATAAATTTCTATTGTAGGATCTTGAATGGGTCCATATACAGGGCCCATTAATGCATTCTGCATGCCCATGTAGGCCCACATTAGCCCAGACAGAGCCAACATGGGACCCTTATGTAGGTCAACATTCCACATTAGCCCAGACAGAGCCCACATGGGACCATTATGTAGGTCCACATTAGCCCAGAAAGGGCCAACATGGGACCCTTATTTCAGCCCACATGGGACCCACTTAAATCCCGGTTGCAAATCCCATCTGGGGCCATTATGGTTTGAACATCTTGGGCCTATATGGAAAACAATATGGGGCCCATATTGGACCAATATGAAATGTTTACTGGGTTAACGATTACATGAAAGAAAAATCTGACTTTCGAAAATAATGGATGTCTTACCTTTGTGCGGTAGCAATGAATAAGGCATACGCCACCTCGTCATGATCATCACAGAAGAGGTTTATCACTTCTGTTTGGTGTTCCGCACATCTCTGAGTTGGGAAGCCAGGCATGGGTCCACCTGTATCCGAAGACCGGAAATCTGCCTTGTCCAGAAGCGTATGATCCTTCATTGAAGGGAATCTTTTGTGCATGTCAGTACATGGTGTACAGTAATAATTTTTACATTGCCTCTCGAACTATGTTTTTCTCGAGACATAAACAACATTTTATGTTTACCGCTTTATCTAATGTCTTTTCAATGTTTAAAATCGTCCGTTTGATTTAATTCTACGATGTTTATGGTATTGTTTTGAAAGCTGTCGTAGTTGTTTTATCGCCATAAATATTATTTTTCTCTCAATTGATTGTGTGAATTATTGAGTCACTTTTTTCGTAAGGCCGATTGGTTGAGTGAGACACGATTGGAAGCAGCTGCTGCATCAACTTAGTCCTTCTTTCTGATCCACCCACCTGCTTCCCTTACTTTAAATAAATTAAATATCATGAGCTCCGATCTCTGTTTGAATATTCAAGACGACAAGGATATAAAGAAGGAGGAGCTTAATTGACTTGAACATTGATGTCGGTTGTAATGTATGTTCTTTGCATGATACATTTCAACCTGATTTTACCTGCGTGGTTTAGTGACATCTGCATTTGATCTGTTTATTATTCGTACAGTGTGCAAAGTATTTGTTATCTACGATTTTAAAATGTGGATTTTACATTTCTTGTACAAATGTTGATCTAGAACAGATGAATTTGGGTTAAAATAATTTTTTTGAAAACAAGATAAAGGTTAAAACAACCTATTAATGATTACAATGAAGTAGTCATTTGATATTTTTCAGCCAGTAATTTAAAGAGATTTGATTTATAAACTAAAAAATAAAGGTAATGCTAATTTCAAATCATTATTCGTAAAAATCATATGTAAATTCAAACATACAGGATATTAGCATGCATTCTCGGTGATTAATCCATCTACAGTTGATCGTTATGCTTACTTCTTTGTTTGCACGACGATGGCACGGGTTTTGAGTTTATGAAGGTTTATAGAAAAATCTTGTAAAATACATGCAAGCTCGATTTGTTTCTTTTGTCTCTGTGATCGTGTTCTTGCTGATTAAGCTCAAGGGGCTCTGGTCTCGGTAAGGGCTTTGAGTACCCACCTGTTTACTTGGCAAAACCATTTATATGTTTGTGTTCTTGTGGATGCAACATGTCGAGTTGATTGGTGGGTTAGAGCTAGTTCACCAAGACAACCAACTTTTGCTTGTTTGTCATATGAGAACCTCTTGGGGCAGGTATGAGGTTAATGATCCTAGAACCTGGATCAAACTCCCAGTGGCAAAATGTTTTGCCACTGGCAATTCTGAGATACCTTCTCTGATTCTCGTTTTCGTAAATTGTTTGTGGTGTCTTATTTGAAAATGATATTCTTATAAACTCATGCTCACTTTTCCACTCTATATTTTTGCTGCGTTGGGAGGCCGTGTTTTCTGGGTGTTTCCAATTACGCATATGCAACTTTTTTAAAGAATGTATTCAGTTTAATAACTTTAAGAAAATATTGGTTATTGAATATAATATGTAATTTTGATTAAAATGTATGCATGATCAGGGGTGCAAACGTAACTTAAGGTATCATTTTTTATAATATATAATGAGAAAAAAAACAAATAAAGTTATACAGATGAAATAAAGTGCAGTAAGTATGACAATAATATGTATATAACACAATCATAATTTAAAGTCTTTCAAGAACAATGTATTTCTTGAACGCCTCAACGTGATTATAAAAGTCGCCAAATATTTATAAAGTGATAGGCTTTTAAAGTTTTTAATGGTTCCTTCATGGAGGACGCCATGTTATATAATATCACTTAATAAACTCCCTCATTAAATATTAAAAGCTAAAAACTTTACATGGCGTCAACATGATATTGATTTTATTAATAAGTGAAGTTGAATATCTCTTAAAACAACAAGACTTAAATCTACATCTCTGATATATTATTATAAATTATTAAAGAATTCGATATTCATTTTTTAAATAAAAATAGCAGAAAATATGCTGTTTTCCCGAACACTCAAAATGATCATCAAATTCCACTTCATAGTTTTCTGATCAAATTTCTATTTCAGCTCTTTATCAAATTATTTTGATTTTCATTCGAATATAACTTATTATGTTAAGAACTGTCTTCAAATTCAAAACTTTGTTTCCCAGCAGATAATTCTTGAGCAGTATCTCCGGTCTGAACAAAAAAAATGTATATGTTGAACGTTGTTTACCTTTGTTTGGGTATAATTAACGAATTAACCATTTTAAATTATACTGAAACTGAAACTGTTTTATTTGCTTAAACGCCTATTTCTTCATAAAATACATATTCAATGGCGTTGTACAATATTATATCAAAACATTAAAAACAATTAATAAATGTAGTTTAAGAATGATAAAACAATTAATTCTAAATCTAAAACATATCAAAAGTAAAAGAAAATAATGTTATTTAAAATAATTAAAAATATGGCTATATTATTAAAGGACATGATAAAAGACATGAAAATGTTACTTGGATAATAAAGAAATTGTAAAATCAGATATTTATCACCGAATTAATGCGCAGAATAACATTGCTTCTTAGTTCACTGCTTAGTGTTTCTACACTCTACTGATTTTGACTAGAAACGATTAAAATAGTCTCTGAAGAAATGAGTCTTCAAGTGTTTCTTGAAACTATCAACTGAAGAGCATTGTCTGATATTTAATGGAAGATCATTCCAGAGTTTCGGGCCGATTGTACTGAAACTTCTGTCGCCGAAAGTTTTACACTTATTAAAGCACTTCATAACTGTCAACCGAAGATGAGGATGATCTCAGAGAACGTTTTTGAACTTTAGGTGTAAGCATGTCAGTCAAATACGGTGGTGCATTTCCAACGTGACAGTTGTACATGTATACAAGAATCTTGAATTGTATTCTGGCCTTGATGGGCAGCCAGTGTAGATCGTATAGTGCCTGCTTAGAACTGTCACTTTTCCTACGATTCAATACTAGTTTGGCACACATGTTTTGAATTCGCTGTAGTTTTACAATATCACAGTTTGAAATACCATACAAAATCACATTGCAATAGTCTAAGTGAGAAATAACGAGTGAGAGTACAAGAGTTTCTGTTGCATCTTGTGTGAGGAATTTGCGAATATTCTTTATTCGAAAAAAAGCTCAACATAGCTGTTCGACACTTTATCTTGATGTGATGTTCGAAAGTCAGATTTTCGTCCAAATAGGCCCCTAAATATCTGATTGTATTTTGTCGTTTGATCTTATCACCACAAATGTTAATTTCATCTTTAGACAATTCACGCGACTGAGGAGCACTTCTGAAAATTATGCGTTCAGTTTTTGAAGAATTCATTTTTAGCTCGACTATTCGAAGAATAGGGGAGCTATCCTACTCGCCCCGGTGTCGGCGTCGGCGTCGGCGTCGGCGTCCGTTAAACAAAATATGCACTTTGGTCCATAACTTGAAAACTACTTATGATATCAACTTGAAACTTGGAATATATATTCACCATCAAATTCTACATCATTACCAACAAGACCCATAACTCTGCTACAAATATTTTTCAAGTTATGCCCCTTTTTCACTTAAATTTTGCGTTAAGGAAAATATGCACTTTGGTCCATAACTTATAAACTACTTGAGATATCAACTTGAAATTTGGAATATATATTCACCATAAAATTCTACATCATTACCAACAAGACCCATAACTCTGCTGTCAATATATTTCAAGTTATGCCCCTTTTTTCTTATATTTTGTGTTAAGCAAAATATGCATTTTGCCCATAACTTTAAAACTACTTGAGATATTGCCTTGAAACTTGAAATATATTTTCACCACCAAAATCTACATCATAACCAACAAGACCCATAACCCTGCTTCCAATATTTTTCAAATTATGCCCCTTTTTCACTTACATTTAGTGTTAAGCAAAATATACACTTGGCCCTTAACTTCGTTTTGAATGGAGGGATTTCAAAATAACTTGGCACAAATGTTCACCATGACAATGCGGTGTGTCGCGTTCAATACCCATGCCTGTAGGTCCAAGGTCAAGGTCACTGTTACTAAAAATAGAATTTTCTTGCAAAATCTTGTCCGCTCTAACTTAGTTATTTCTTATTGGATTTTTAAATAACTTGGTATAATTGTTCACCATATCAAGATGGTGTGTCAAGTATAAGCCCATGCCTGTAAGTCGAAGGTCAAGGTCACTGTTACTAAAAATAGAATTTTCATGTCCAGGCTGTTACTTTGTTATGAATGGAGGGATTTCAAAATAACTTGGCACAAATGTTCACCATGACAATGCGGTGTGTCACGTTCAATACCCATGCCTGTAGGTCCAAGGTCAAGGTCACTGTTACTAAAAATAGAATTTTCTTGCAAAATCTTGTCCGCTCTAACTTAGTTATTTCGTATTGGATTTTTAAATAACTTGGTATAATTGTTCACCATATCAAGATGGTGTGTCAAGTACAAGCCCATGCCTGTAAGTCGAAGGTCAATGTCACTGTTACTAAAAATAGAATTTTCTTGTCCAGGCTGTTACTTTGTTATGAATGGAGGGATTTCAAAATAACTTGGCACAAATGTTCACCATGACTAGGCGTTGTGTCCACACAATACCCATGCCTGTAGATCCAAGGTCAAGGTCACTGTTACTAAAAATAGCATTTTCTTGTCCAGGCTGTAACTTTGTTATAAATGGAGGGATTTCAAAATAACTTGACACAAATGTTCACCATGACAGGGCGGTGTCTCGCGTACCATGCCCATGCCTGTAGGTCGAAGGTCAAGGTCACTGTTACTAAAAATAGAATTTTATTGTAAGGGCTATAACTTTGTTTTGAATGGAGGGTTTTCAAAATAACTTGGCACAAATGTTCACCATGACAAGGCGGTGTGTTGCGTACATTACCCATGCCTGTAAGTCCAAGGTCAAGGTCACAGTTACTTAAATTGAATTTACTTGTTCAGGCTATAACTCTTTTATGAATGAAGGAATTTCAAAATAACTTGGCACAAATGTTCGCTATGACATTGCATTGCATTACCACCAACTTCTTCGCAGACATTTCCGTAATGTGAAGACAACAGTGCCACAAATACAAATAATTTACTTATCTTCAAGTTTATGCATATTCTTATAATTCCTCCAACATCACTGTCGTTGAAATGCTATTATTCCCATCATTTCACTTGAGTGTCTGAAAATGATGCATAGCAGGGGCATCTGTGTCCTATGGACACATTTCTAGTTTCACTTATATTTTCACTTAAGTGCACCTCATCGATAACTTTGCACAAAATACTTAAGGTATCAACTTCAAACTTCCATTATATTTTCATTTCAGTTCTTTTCTTTAACATTACTGAAGTGATTGATATTTGACTAAAAGTAAATGTCTCTGATAAAAAATTACTAACATGTTTTCTAACAAATTCAGAAATATTTCATAGTTATTCCCCTATTCAGTTTAATATTTATGGTACATTAAGGAATTATTTCTGTTATTTGAAATGAATTTCTCCCTTACCATTCACTTGTTAATATTTTTCCTGATTTCACACCAATATATGGCCATAGTTGTTATTGTTTTAATCTTCAAATTGCATTTGTTTCAAATGATTCGAATAGTCGAGCATGCTGTCTCCTCTGACAGCTCTTGTTAATTTATTACTGTTCATCAAATCATTTGCTTGTGTTGCGAACTCTTCTAGCTCTATATAAGAAATACATGTGCAATAAATGCTTTAATCAAAATAAATTTTAAAAATTGATCAATTTAAGTATACAGAACTTAGAGCTTTAGAATTTTCAACAATTTTCGTGTTGTAGAAAAAAGGATTTTGTGCTTTATTTTAATGCTGCCAATACTGATAAACTGTTTCATATCTTATTCATTATGAGTAATGGAAGTTTGCAACAGATCTGTTTTAAACTAAAGTGTCTGCCGGATGCTTTTTATACTGAATTATAATATGTTATTCAAAAAAGAAAAAGGAATCTTCATTTCGGAAATCATTTAAACGCCTGTATAAACGCCGATCAACATTAGAGAGACAGACCTACAGACAGACAGAGAAAGAGACAGACAGACAGACAGACGGAGGGACGGACATACATAAATACAGACAGACAGACAGACGAAGAGACAGACAGACAGACAGACAGACGAAGAGACAGACAGACAGACAGACAGACAGTCGAAGTGTTTTTGGGTGTAATTAGACCATATCACATAATGCATCACTGAGAAAAAAGAGAATCGCATTTGAACGGTCTGTGACAAAATATATTTACTACTGATTCAAGTTGCTATGGTGCACTAATGATTGAACAATCTTCTTTAAATAACAAGCAAATTTATAGTGGTGAATATACATAAATATAGCAGAAAACACAGCAGTATTACATGCAAAGGCATTGGAATCTTTTGTCAAGTAAATTGTCATAATTCTAGATAATAATTATGCAATATGCACGTATGACTTTTTTCATGCAAATTACGCAACATATTAAAATGATGAATAATTAGCTGTTATGTAAAGTTAACTTTATAACATTTCCGGGACCGACCCTGTCCTCGAAAGGACGACCATAACATTTTAAAACGTTCAGAAATTTTGAGTCCCCAAAAGCCGACACTGATTTCTTGTCATACAACCGTATGCTTTTTTTACCCCGTTCGTAACATTGTTATAATGCCCGTTTAAAAGCTTATGTTTGACTCTAGCAACTACGTATTTATTCGTTACAGGTTTTCTTTCTTTTAATGGAATTCGAAATTTTAAACATGATAAGAAACCCGATTTTATAACCTTATTTAACGGTGAACCCCGTCATTTAATGTGACGGTCTTCTGTAAAAAACATGAAATGTGCATATCAGGAATAGATCGTTAAAATCCCGAATCTCAACGCACTGTGACGTTATGGGTGACGTTATGGGTTGAACCCCCTATAAGTTAAAACGTTAAATCGGGCTATCGCTGAAAGACCGTAACGGAAAATTCCATTAATTAATTAACCTTATTAACAGATATTAAGTTTTTTACTATTGCACAAATGTGATTTTAGGTAATTTCAAGGTAGATATATGTATTTTCTAAAATATTTGATAATTGTTTAGGAGCCACTTTTTTGTTGTTTTGACAATAAAGTATAAATAAACAGCAACACTACAATTCGTTTTTTTTTTCTGTAAAATTGACTGATTGAATTTCTCATTTTCTGACCAGATTATCTAAGTCACGTGTAATCAATTTTGAACTTTATGGTATTTGAGAGAAATTATACGATGCATTTAAAGACTTGATAGTGTAGAAATACTGATCGATGATTCCGTTTTCTTCTAAATAGCCACCAAAGCAAGTACTTTAAAATAGAAGAAATAAAAACAAACGTATTTTTTTACAAATCATGGTCGGCTTTTGTCAGGGTCGGCTTTTGAAACGAGATTTTTTATACGTTTAAATACGATTCGCCGTATCCAGTAAATCAGGAGCGGCTTTTGAGAAGTCAAAAATGCGAGTTAAAATACGTTATGGTCGTGGAATGATAACAACTTGTCCGTTTATTCTTGAGTAATATTCATAAGTTTTTATATGCAATTTTATCCAAGAAAGTTGGCAGTTGCTTTTATCTTTTTTCCCGTCTTTTCGTCTTCAGCTTCGACCTCAATTTCAGTACCGCTGAAGGTAAACGAAACCCATACTTTACGTTTTAAGTCTCCATCGTGTTCTGGAAGGTCAATGGTTAACTTTCCGATTTCTGTGCAGTCTTCGGTGGTATACTTGGGTTTTTTCAACTCGGAAGCAAATATGGAAAACGAAATTTTAGTCTGATCTTCATCTATAGGTGAATACGACTGCTTAACTTGAGGTTGACCAACATTAACAACCTGGCCTTTCTCCACATGTTTATCAAACAATTCAACGCACATGATGGTACCACCAGCACAGACCAGACGTTTGCTCTCTGGGTGTTCACCTTCTACAAAATAATCGGTTGTTTCAACTCCATATGTGTACCTCACAAATCGCTGGGTGATGGACTTCGGACTGTGACCAAATATTAACGCACCTCTCATGACCGACGAAAAAGCATCTACAGGGATTATAACATCGATATCCCGAAATGTGTTCTTCATCTTTTGCTGCAACATCGGGGAGTCGGAAAACCCACCAACAAGCAATATTGCTTTTACATTTCGAACTTGTGGACTTCGGAGTAAATAACTGATATGTTTAGCTGTTTCGACTAAGGATTTTTCGAAGAAATTTCTGAAAAGTTCTGCGCTGAACTTCAGTTTTCCACCTGCCAATACGATCTTACCTTTATAACAGGAACTTTCGAGTGACTCCGCTAAACCTTTACCTCTGTTTATCCTGGCATATATTTCAGAAATTGTGACAGGCAGCTTCATTGCGATTTTTGAGTCCTTGTCTGGGCTGACTGTTCGTTTCTTCATTTCAAACTCCCGCCAGAGGTCAAGCCAGTCTTCGGTTTGTTCCTTTTTAAACTCAAGGTAAACCGCTTCGCCTATTAGCCCAATTATTAGCTTCTCAAAGGCACCATCGACTTTTGTGCCGCCCCATCCACCACCACTTGGCGGAATGACCTCTTTCACTGCACCAGTCTTTTCAACTTCATGGACCGTGATGTCGACAGTACCACCTAAGAAACCATTTTATGTATAAACAACACAAAACTAAATTTTAATTTAAACACAATGTAAGTGTATCCTCTTTTCCTTTACTCTTATATACCGGTCGGTAAAAACTCAACATCGTCCTCGTTTATGTTTTAATGATCATTAATTACGTTCTTTTATGAAATATTTAGTTTTAGCGTTGTAGTAAACTGCTTAGCGAGAGTAACATCAGAAAACATTTTAAGACATTACAAACTAAACATTAATTTATATGCTGATAAATCGGATTGCTCCTCTCAATCATCGCCCCCATGTATCATTATAAATACTGCATTAAATCACACAAGAATTGTCGGAAATTAATTCAGTAATTTACATGCATAACTTAAAATAGTTTGCTTCATTTGATTTTCTAAGTCCTAGGTCTACCATTCCATCCGTTTAGTTCTGTAGTTAAACTCGTCTTCATGGAGTAATTATTCTGATAATTCCTACATCCTTAAGCATGACCATATGAATAAACCTAGTACCTCCACCATCCACCACGATGTACTTCGCACCAGCCGGAAATGACGACACAGACACACCTGTTTCATCCCGTCTTTGAGAGACCGGCAGATGTCGACAAAATATTGACGCAGCCTCAGGCTCAAGAGCTATACTTAATTTTTCTGATGAAATACCAGCCTGAAAATGTTTTGTTATATTATTTATTTTTATGGAACTACAGAATACCGGAAAGTTGGTTCGTCATGAAGAGGATGTGACAAATATTAAATTTTATGTCTACAGGGGAACAGTCACGGTCGTGACATGGTTGTCATCTAGATAGGGTTTTTCTACAGCCACGACTTTTCTTATGACATGCACGCTCATTGACTGACTACAAGTTTTACAAATAACTCTTTTAATTTTTGACATCGTTGACTTATTTAAACAAATACTCACCATCTGTCCGGCCTCTCTCATAAATTTCTTGGCTGAATCTGTCCAGATCGCTGGTACTGTCAAAACCCAGTGGACATCGTCTTTCGCAATACCACGTACAACTCGTTTCCTGACAACTTCATGCATATCGTCAACCAAATACCGAATTACCATGGCAAACACATCTAGAGCTGGCAGATTACGTCCCATTTCGTCTTCCAGTAGAATCGTTTTGTCTATTCTCTACAACAGAGGAGTGAAGTAGTAAAATTTCTTACTGTTTCAATAATGCATATTTAGAGACGCCGTACAAATAATAAATATTTCCACAAGAGCAAAATTGAGTGTGGCACAAAGAGAAAAATAACAGGGCGGAAGAGAGAGAGAGAGAGAGAGAGAGAGAGAGAGAGAGAGAGAGAGAGAGAGAGAGAGCAAATAATAAATGAAAAAGATAATTTGCGGGGAAAAGGCCTCGGAACAGCGAGTTGCTCAAATTCCCGTCACCGTCGTGCAACCAAAGAGCACAGCGAAGCAACAAAATGTTGAGAATTTAACCAATTAGAGTGGTTGGCGCTGTGGAATAGGATAGAGACTTAGGGAATACTTTAAGGGAATACTTTTTCTGTGCGCATATGAAAACCTTTCAACAAGGCAACGTGTACGCGTTTGTTTTTATCAAAAAATAAAGGGGGAGGTGTGAGGTCGGTGTTTTCTAGAACCTGGTTTGAATTCCCAATGGCAAAATGCTTTGTCACTGACCTTTCCAATGTAGTAACGCGTGGGGTTTGTAGATTTGTTTATTGCTCGAGGTTTCTTGAAATTCATCATATAAAGTTATTAATTTATTATAAACACATTCTCTCTTTTCTTCACTATGAATCTTCATAATTTGTTTATAAAAATGTTGTACCAAACATATTTATCAAAATATTACCCAGGAAGAAGGAAATGATTCGAAAATTCTTCTTATTAAAACAGGGCGTACAGAAAGTAATAATATTAGGTATGCTCATTTGTCATAAATATATTAAAAGTTTTTACCTCTCCAAGCTTCTTGTTTAACATCATCTTAAACCGACGGAAATAGAAATATTCCGCATGTTCTTCTGCCTCAATCAGGTCTTTAAACTTGTCTTCCGCTTCATACCCGAACGCCTCCAGGGTCTTCCCATCTGGCTTTACTAACACCACTGTTGGTGTTTTCTCGGTTGTAACTGTACCAGATTGCCATTGTCGGACGCAGCTCTTGGTCGGTTCTGACTCAAACTCATGTCTAAATAATATGGCCCATCCGGAGTACGTTGTGCCAAAATCAATAGCTCCAACGAGAATTTCAGACGCCTTAAAGCAAAATACATGCGATACATTTAACATGAAGATCAAAAAGGGTTAGCATATCTAAACATCCAATTAGGGGAGGGAAAGAGAGAGAGAGAGAGAGAGAGAGAGAGAGAGAGAGAGGGGGGGGGGAAGAGAGAGAGCGAGAGAGAGAGAGAGAGAGCGAGAGAGAGAGAGAGAGAGAGAGAGAGAGAGAGCACGAAATAGAATAATAAGCAAACTTTATTATACTGAGAGATTAAAAAGTGAGACAACAGAATCACCGAAGAGGACACATGTTTCGGTACCAGGAATCGTTTGTGTTTTAACACGTTTAAATACATTAAAAATTAATGAAAACTAGATGGACTCAAATGTAAGAACTTCAAATTTATTACGCTTACCCAATTTGATATTTCAAAAAGTCTTTATTCGTTAAACTGGCCTAAGACTACATATTCACATTTAAAGAAATTCACTGTTCATAACATATCAATTACCTTGAATTTGCATATTAACACATTGTTTATTTTGCCCATGTATACGTTATGCAGTATTGTCACTGACCGTTCCGAAGGTGTAACCCTCCAAGTTATCTTTTTCATCCTTTGTTTATGATGTCTCATTTGAAACTGATCATTTTACAAACCCATGCTTTTAAAATTACAGTAGTGCTATTTGTTCAGTGTGGCGGCCTTATAAAGTCTTCCCGTACATAAAGCCAGTACTGTTAGCAGTAAAATAACCAGTTACCAATGTCGCGCAGTAATAATAACGTATATCAGGGCTATCCGATCAATCTTTGGGGTTGTCCCGGTTAGTTCAGTTGGTTGCGTCGTAGGAATTGCAGGGCTAGGAGCTGTTGCCGTGACGGTGCGGGTTCGCTCCCAGATAGTGGCAATGTCATTTGTTTTATTTGATTTCTCTCTACTTTTGGCTGAGTCGGGAGGCTGCGTTTTCAGGGGATAAAAAAATATAAACAATCATGGCAACCAATAAATAAGAAAAGGTAACAAAGAAAATAAAAATGCTTTCTGAATTTGTAAATACCACATAGCAATAAAAATTACAAAAAATATTTTCGTTAATCTTGATCTTGATTTGCCATTATACATGAGAAACATACATTGTATATACATTGAACGACACTAACCGTAAAAAGGAGGAAAGACTTCAAATCGGAAATTTTTAAATGAAAATCGAGAAACACTTTTCGGCAATTAAAATGATGATATTCGTAAAATTCACATGTCAATCATTATATTTACAACAAGATTACAATTAGACCAAAAGAAAGGTCTGACAAAAACGCAAAATAAATAAATACGACTCAATTGAAATTGAAATGTGCATAACAAGAATAGCCACGCCAAGAAACACAGCCAAATGAAGGAAATCATGGGTTTATAAAATGATTAGTTTGAAATAAGACACCAACAACAATTCACGAAAAGGAGAACCTTAGGTGTTACCGCCTTATACAGGTCAGTAGCAAAACAATTTGCCACTTGGAAGTGAGGGGTGGCGGCAGTTAAAAGCCCAGTAGGTTTTCATTCATCAACCACACATGTTAAAGTTGTCTTGTAAGACTAACTTCAACACACCCATCAACCCGACATTGTTGCATGCAAAAGCATAAACACATAAAAAGTGAATTAAGCATATCAGGAATGGCCATATACAGCAGACACAGGCTTCCCACACAGCCAAAAAGTAGAGAAGTAAAAAGCATGGTTTAACAATGATAAGTTTAAAACAGACGCCGTAAACAATTAACGTAAGTGAGAACCCGAGGGGTTTACGCCTTGGAACGGTCAGTGGCAAAACAATTGCCACTGGGGTTTACACGAGGTTCTAGGGTGCACCATCCTTACATAAAGATCATAAAATCTAATCGCATATTCAAGCACAAAGGATGTTACTCAGTGAACTTGCTGAAACCATATCCCCTGGATACCGAACTCGACAAATATGAAAATATTGCAGGCTTGGTTTACTGGAGCCAGTTCATGGACAGTAATGGAAATACGTATTACTGTCCACGCCGTATAGCCCCGTATTTACACCAATAAACTGTACAATTTGATCCATCCCAAACGACGGTATGCATATGGCGGTGAACAAGAAACCTTCAATGTGGTATTTTCAGATTAATACCATTCCATGTTCAGCGTCGTACTAGAAAAAAAAAATCTTATCATCCCAAAGGATGATATGCATATAACGGTGAACATGGAACCTTCAATGTAGTATTTTCAGATAAATTGTTTGTCAGCAGACCATGTAAGGCATGTCAGGATATGAAAAAAGAAGTGGATATTTTATAAACTTCTGGTCAGGAAATATCAAACCAATTTGCAGTTTCCATTTCGTTAAACTTATAAGTGGCAAAAGAATGAATAGATGGTCTGGCCAGGAGTTGAATGCAATATAAGTAATTAATTAACACAACGAATTACAAATCATGCTTATGAAATTTAAAGGCATGATTTAAAAAAACTAAGAGCATTATCTACTGATGATTGATCCATTTAATCTAAAAATCGTATAGTTTTGGTTTTGAAACTGCTCAAAATAGAAAAAAACGAATGATATTGCCTGTACCTGCGAGCAAACCAACACCATCACAGCGACAGCGCCTAGCTGTCATGTTAAGAAATATAATAAATTACGATCAAAACATTTTTTAATTTCCTTTAAAACGAAAGTGCAGCTAATTTGAATAAAGAAATCTTTGAAAGCTTTTAAAAGTTTAAAATTATTTAAATATCTGTAAATGATGCGAGATGAAATTTTTAGCTCACCATTTTAAATATATTCCATTAAAACTTTGAAAATAACAACGTTAATTCAAGATTTTATTGGCAAAACTGGTCTTAAACGTAATTAGTTATAATTTGATAAACAAATTATTACAAAACTTGAATGAGCATATCAGTACGCTATCTCTCTGTCTCTATCAGCGCTTTACATATACACTTTCTTACATTTATTGATAGATAGAGACTAGTCCACAACCAGAATATATTCTTGCCGCACAGTCACTTAAGAGCATAAATTAAATAAATAAAAATACAATTTTATCTCTGTAAAATTACAACTGTAGTAAACATTTCTTAACAAAAGGTATAAAGCTTTTGACAGACCCCATTTTTATGGTTAATACCAATTTCTAGGAAAATTAGACCAAACATGTACTTATAAGCCTAGGAAATGAAGATCAATCCTCCTACCTTCTCGACAAAATATCTTCCAAGCACACAAACAATGACATTTTTAAGAAAACTAGGAACTCGATGGTCATTTCGAGACAAGTGCACTTAGAGTTGCTTAAAATAAATTACGATGACAGGAACAAAAGAATCTGATCCGAGTCTCTAATTTGTTGCAAGGAACAATCCTACATATTCAGATTCTTATTGCATTTACGTTACTTCCTAAGAACTGGGTCAATCAAACCGAGTCTAAAAATTTTTCATTTTTTATCGTGTTCGGTGGCTTTCAAAGTTCCCTTTCCTTCAATATCAGTATCACAGTAGAATTGTTTGTGTCGTGTAAAATATCTCCACGTACATTCAATCAGTGCTGTTACGTCCTTTGAAAGGTCATTATGCCCGATACTAATGTATATTTATAGAAAATCTAAAATAACTTATGTTTTATTATTTCGGCCAGTTTTAAGATCTGTGGTTTCAATATACAAGCCAGAATAGAAATGGAACAATGGGATATACTTCCAGCTTTTTCATTTTAGCATTTGGGGTTCTCTGTGATAGGCAGGAATTATATTTTCAGATCGTTGTCTAAATTATTTTCGATTTTGTTCCGCCTATTGTTTTCTCGTTTAGGGCAAACCAATTCTTTTATCTGGGGACCATACGCATCTGATCATGGAATGGTGTTAATCTGAAAATTCCGCATTGAGGGCTCCATCTTCACCGCCATATGCAAAGCATCGTTTGGGATGAATCAATATTGTACTGTTTGCTGGTGAAAATATTGAGTTGCGCTCAACCCGAGGCTATTTGGCGTGAGCAGTAAATTGCATTTCCGTTCCTTCTCATGAACAGGCTCAATCAAACCGAGTCTGCAATATTTTTATACTTGTTGTGTTCGGTGGCTTTCAATGTTCGCATTTCATCTATGAGAGGTGCCCAACTTATATTACATCAACAGTTTCACACATGAATCATATTTATTGTCGCAAATGCTCAATGTGGGACCCATGTCAGTTGTATATCATCCTACAACGCTTTGACCATGATTTTAAAGTCTTTTTTATTGTTGGCTAGTCAAGTTTGTTCCGTCTTTGAGAGCCTTTTTGAGACCGATTAGTGTGTTTATTTTCCGCTTCTGCAGACGACGTTTAAGCACACCCCCGGTACCAAAGTCCATTGGGGCAGCATCCGGTGACTTTGGCATCCACTCCTCGGGAGTAATGAAGTTAATTTGTCGTTCTTTGAGAAAGGTTAACGTGTTCTTCGATGTATGGCTAGATGCACTGTCCTGGTGGAATGTCATGGCTTTTGCCCCCTCTGGAAAGAGTCTTGGAACATCTTTCTCCAAAAATGGCTTAAGCACTTTGTTAATATAGAAGTCAGAGTTCACTTTTGTACCTTTATCTAGAATACGAATTTCCGTCTTTCCTCTATACGAAACACCAGCTCATGCCATGAAGCCGCTGGCAAAAGCTTCGCGTTTCACAAACTTCAGTTTGTCACCAAGAATTTTACCCTTTCTAATATAGTAGACCTTTCTAAGTCCATAACTTCCGCATAAGTAAAACATAGCCTCGTCAGAAGTGACAAAGTTTTTCCACTTGTTGCACTTGAGTTTCAGATACAACTTCCAAGATCTGGCTCTGCGCTTCTTAATTTGCGCTATGTTTAGTTGATGAACTTTGCACTTTTTCGTAATTTTGCTTTCAGAATTTTATTGATAATGTTGTATATAGTCCATGGACACTCCCAATTTTGAAGCCATTTCTCTTTGAGTAGGCGGGTTCACTTTGGCAATCATACGACCAACCTTCAGAACGACGTCAGTTGTAGCTGCCGTTGGTCGTTTTTTAAATGTTCCACCGGTAACATTAGGAGAAATCGCACTGCGTTGCAATCCTATTCCATAGCGAATATTCTTTATGGAGCTCAAGGAAATGGCATAACCCATGGTTTTAAGATCTTTCTGAATACTTCTGTAGCTGTGGTTAGTCCTCAAAAGTCCTAAAACTATACTCTCCACTTTGTCATTAATTTTTTTACGTACCATGTTGACAATCAATTTAAATTATGTGAACATGAATGTTTTGGCTAGCCACACACCCGATAATACACTAAAAACTCGGCTCACTCGTGCATGTACTTAAGAGTGCACGGGTTTCTTTTGTTCAAATATAAGTTGGGCACCTCTCGTATTGCCTATAATTATGTAATTAGTATGTCCTTTTCCACAGTATCTACCAGATACTAATGATGACATAGAGAATATTTGTTTTTTACCAGTGTAAGATAGAAATATATTTCACCGAGCGAGCTCCGGAATTCGTATTTTCACGAGTGGCAAAGCCATGATCGAAAATCCATAATTCCGGAGTTCACGAGTGAAATGTATTTCTAAAAACAAATTTTATTTTTATTTTACGCTTTTAATGCACAATTTGCGTGAATTCGACAGAAAAATTGCAGGAAATGGCGCAAAAAAAATGTACAATCTCATGACGTCAAATATCCAAACTTGAACCCGTTGTCTAAACGTTCTCATTCGGAATATTATGTGCGTTTGGTTACCAACGCTAAAACAGTGATAAAAATGATACTCCACTTTTTGAAAACAGTGAAATACAATTTTTATTTCACCGAGAAAATTCTATAATTTACTGGAAAGCTTAAAATAAGTCATAATATAATAATACTTTGATGGGATATTTATTATCGACGCGGGAGCGCATTAATAATCTATTGTAAAACAACTTGTGTTTGAGCAAACGCTGTCGATTTTCTTATGAAGCTCCTATTTTATGTACTGTATAAAAATGTGACGAGACTGTCGATCGTCTATCTTAGCTCAGCACAGGAAGCAAGTTGATGACATTATAAGAAATTCAATTATTTCTCCTTAGTCTCACTTTTCGTTATGTATAATTGTGTATGCGGCTGCTCTGAATCATTTTTCTTTTGTTTCCTGATACAGTTTGTATTGGTATGATTGTCTCTAGAGTTTTCTCGGATCCAGCTTTTTATTACTTTTTCTTCTTTGATCGACCAGAAGGAGAAAACTATCCTCAGTAAAGCAGGTGCTCCCAATGCAACATTGAGAAGGTTCGTCAAACTGCTTTACGTAGATTACCCGTCTTTGTATTGTGTTGTAAAAACTGTTGTTTACTATGATACCTACTTCAAACTTTTGGGATTTGTTGTAGAAATATTTTAATGTTTTGAACTTCAGTAAAGCTCTTCAACCTACCTTGAAGGTCTCCCTTAAAAGTCTATAACTATGGTCGTCTCATTCTCTGGTATCTTGATGCACACATTCCTGTGCCTTGTTGCATGTTGACATTTTGGAAAATAAATCTTTAAAACATTTGAAACTCACATGTCTTTTTAAGACAAAAAGCTTTAATACCACCTCGACATCGTTTTAACTTTTATCACTTGAAAATGCGTATTCAGTAATTTCATAACAGATATGTATTGTCACTTGCTGATTATGTCGAAATAATAGGACTATTTATAGAAAAAAGATGCGTTGAAAGCCACCTTTTAAAGACGATTTTGCAGCAGCGACACGGTACAAACAACGCTACTTTAATATTAATTTCGACGAAAAGGTAACTTTGAAAAACCCACCAAACACGAACATTATGAAAATATTGCTGGCTTTGTTTGATTGAGTCTGTTTATAAGCAGTTATGGAAATGCATAACAATTTATTCTCGTACCGGGTTGAGCGTAACTCAGTATCTACACAAATAAACAGTAACAATTTTGACAATATTTAGAATCGTATTTGTTGAGCTGAAACAAGATAACTACCTACTTTATATTGGTTGTCTTAGATGCACAATATGAGATGTAACCTTTTGAAAGGAAATACACAAATTCATTTTTAATAGGCAAATTGATATCACCAAATGACCTATTGAAATGCCAATACAGTTAAACTATGCCAATTACTTTGTAATGAAGTATGATTTAACATAGTAACGAAAAAAAACATATATTCATGATGTAAGGAAGTAAAAACTTATGACACTTAAATTGCACTTAACCTTTTTCATTTCCGCAGTAGTTTCAAAGTTTAGCGGTATATAATTTTAACGAGCGACTGGTTTTATCTTACTATTTAAATCACGTTTTATCATTGATTACACGGATATCAAGAACAACTGATTAATTTCTAGTCTATTCTAATATCCAGCGCACTACTTCTCAACTAGTTTGATAATGATGGATAGAGATAACCAGATTGTTTCTGATCTAGGTCTGTGGTCCGTTAAACATGTGAATTTATACAGGTAAGGAAAAGTGACATTGAGAAAACTAGCCTCCCTTACACAATCATGTGGTAGGAAGACAAAGAGAACATCGTTCCTAATATGATCAATTTTCAACAAGGAAATGGCAAATTATGCACTAAAAGAGACTGTAGATTTAAATTCATGGATAATGCACACAATCACCTTAAAACCAGTTGTATTGTTTGTACATTAAAAAGATAAACAATTTAAAAAAAAAACTTAGGATAAGATGGGAAGACCACACACAAACTCAAGATTAACAAATACTCTCAAAGATTGAATAATAAAAATATTTTTAAAACTCTTGCCTGAGTTATCCAAAAGTTTCAATTAAAATAATTTCAGTTATGACAGATCAATACCAACAACGTTTAAACTTCGATATTTACAGAGGTGAAGAGGGAACTTTGAAAGCCTTGTAACACGAGAATTATGAAAATATTGTTTCTTCTGTTTGATTCAGTCTGTTTATGATCAGCAACTGACATGCATATAACTGCCCACGCCGCCTAGCCACGGATTGAGCAAAACTCAATATTTTCACAAAAATGCATCGTAGAAAACACTACTGGATCTTCCCATCTTATCCTAAGGTGATTGTGTGCATTATCCATGAATTTAAATCAACAGATCATCTATTAGTGTTTTCTACGATGCATTTTTGTGAAAATATTGAGTTTTGCTCAATATATATCATATAGGAAAGAATAACCAATAGCTACATGCACACATAGTCTAAATACATTTATTTCCAATATGTGTTGCTAAAATAATATGTATTTTCTCCGTTTTCTGAAATCTTTCATTATTTACTTAAAATTAATACACACAAATAATAAAAACAAGAACAGTTTCCGCTTAATATGATGCTGTTTAAATAATAAGGGCAATAAGTCTTACTGTATATTACCATACGTGGGAATAAATGAAGGATATGTTCTGTTCTGTTCTGGCATAACGTTATCATCAGGGAATTACCAAGGTGGATCAATAAATAGTCACATTTATGTAGTCGTTTTAGACAAATCAATGTCAGTTATTTATTAAGAGACCTCGGCTACTCAGCTACCTTTAGTCTACTTCTGAGACGCCAAGGATCCGAGATATTCGTCTCGTCCAGTATTTACATTAATTCAAAATCATTCATGAATTCATGATCTCTGTAGGGGCTTTCTTTTCAGTTTGGACACCGAACAGTCAACGTCGACAATTCGCAATTTTCAACCCTTCCCATCCCTCCCTTAATTTTGTATTACATGTGACAGATACTGCTGCGTGTATTTCTGTATTTCAGGAAGCAATGAACAAATATTACATCATAAGCACTGAGTCACGCTGAAACCTGCCAAAATGACCTAATTACCAGGAAAAAGCCAATTGCTAGTCAAGACTGTTCAGCTGCTCAACCGCTTGTGGAAATGAATTATTGGAACTTTTGAAGCACTGGTAATATATATTACCAGGTCAGCGTTTGCATTTTATAAACTGTGTTGTGTAGTGGTAATAGGCATTACCCATTAGCTGTTCAGACATTTGTCGCGAATACATGTAATGTTACCCGAAACTTTTATAGTTACGATGATGGCTTTTCCTACTATATAAATAAATGGCTGAGCATTAGTCCATACAGCTTAAAAGCAATACATTACAAAAAATAACTTTAAAGATTTGGCTTACTTGAGACGACGTTCATTTATAACGTCAAACAAGTTTTAGCTTTCCAAAAAGCTAGTCGGTCATTAGCACAACCTTTTAAGAAGACGGCACAAAAGTTTAAACTTTAAGCCACTTGAAATTAAAGCGCTTTATATTTATTGGATGTCAAACAAAAATGTATTTTTTATAGGTATTTCTTCTTTCGAAGGAGATGTATTTAAGCAGGTGATAAAACTAACCCTGTTTGCAAACAAAATAATTCACCTGAATATAAACCGAAATTAAAAAGTTTATCAAACACTATTTTGTGTCACAATGTGTTAGAAAGCAACGATAATCAAGCTTTAAATATATACCAAAAGCTTCAGAATATGTTTTAAAAAAAACAACAAAGTTTTTTACTTTCACGGAGTCGGAGAGAAAAATGTTTACACAGTCTGACCGGGACTGATATGATAACATTGCTCTTTCTGATCTAGAACAAAATTTCGTTAGAATGTTGGTATTTACTTAGAATGTCTTATGACTTCCAATAACAACCAAACGCGTTAATTTCAAATTTGACTAAAGTATACACTTCAGCAACGTCTTTGTTAAAATGTTATGCTAATGACCGACTAGCTTTTTGGAAAGAATAATTTTGTTTTGTCTATTATTGACAGTTTCATGTCTCCATTTGAAACTTCCGCAAATTATGTGTGTTCGCATGTTCCAAAGATTATTATGTAGATTCAAAACCAAACCAAAACTTTGGAAAGCTAAAACTTGTATTGTCTATTATTGTCAGTTTCATGACCCGATCAAAGATTCCTGCAAAAATATGTGTTCTGGTGTTCGAATGATACTGTTTACATTCAAAACCTTATAAAACTTTAATAACCAAATGAGTGGCAAAATGCAAGATAACAGTTTAGCAAACTAATCAAAGTAATGACGAATGTAATCCATATCGAGCTAGCTTAAACATGAAAAACGTTCCCCGTGATACCCATGTCCCCGAGTTTCACAAAATGCTGCAGAACTTCGTAGATAAGAAAATAAAGCAAAATAATTAGCTAATCTCTGTTCAGTGCTCTCTACACATTGTAGTTGGCAATAGAGTCATAACATGTACATCTTTTGTTATCATACACAGTATACATTTACTAGACAAAATTCATGTATATGTTTATTGTTCTTCATCGGAAATATCTTTATGAGTAATAAGCCTAGCTGATCAGAAGCTGGAGAGAGGATTTAAGAATAGGTACAGACTCCATATATGACGTCGTTTAACAGCCAGTAAGAGGTCTCTAGGTTTTCATAGATAACGACTGAGTAAGTCTATCCATAAATAACGACTTAGTAAGAGTCTACTTTTCTAAACTAACCGTTCCGTCTGGTCCGTGAACTTTAACCGGTTAACAGCGATGTAAAGCAGTGTTCAGGTAGAAAGCTCAAGTTAGGTCCATTATAATATGTCGACAAAAATTCTAGCTATGGTTGCTTAATTCGCTTTGCACCTTAACTGGGATGACGCAACCATAGTTTATAACCATTTACCCTAAAAGCTGTTGGAGGCGGACAAGACACTCAATAGAAAAGTCTTCAGCATTTGTCCCACAGAGCAGTCTTGTACTTATCTGTCCAGGGAGTGTGTTCTCTCGGCCTATACAAAGCACGGCTCGATGAGCATGTGTCGAGGCTCGCAAAAAATAAAAATAAACAAAATAAAATAATTAAAAATGGCTTTGCTAATCCTCTAACTGCAATTTTGGGTCCCCAATATAAAAAAATATTGGTGAAGACCCTCCTTGGACGAAGAAAAACGAAAAACAGTCCTGGCTCCCCCCTGCGATGTAAAAAATATTATCAATCAAAAGCGATTGATCCCAACCCAACCGAAAACAAAAATAAAGAAATAATAATAGTGAAAATAATAAATAAAATGAAAAAAAAATAGATTGAACTTTGTTCACAAAGCCTGGTATTTCGATATCTGCTCTGCCATGATTAAAATACCCATCTCAAGGAAGAGGAATCGGATTGCTTTTCATTTGGCTGGGGTCCGATTTCTCTTCCTACTGTATATCTTTGCATCTTAGCTGGAATACAGTTCACGATGAGTATTATTAAAATTACAGAAATAATTCGTTCAAATATTTAAAAGCCATCCTTATTACTGTTTATAGCTTGTTATTCGTAACATTTTGCATTGTATGTGCCATGTTTATAATTAATAAACGTATCGCGGCCTTATCCCATTAACGATGAGTTTGTTCTTTTTCACTCTTCTGAATTATTTAATTACCAGCACTGTCCAATGTCGAATTTATTACAATAGTATTCGTGTATGTCCAACATTGTACAGTACTAAACGGCAAAACCAGTACCTTATCCTTTGCCGGACAATCGTTACCAATACTAAATGAGTAACTTCACACGCACTATACTACATTGAAATTTCAAAACAAAATAGTACTGTTTTAAAATAAGTAATATAATCTATTTTCACAAAATATAAAACTAATTATCACACACAAATTATAATATGTTAAATCATAGAAAATGAAAAAAAAATTGCAACGATGCGTAATACTCTAACGTAACAAACAGAAATAAAACATAGTTCATGTAATCATACTTGACCGACCTGAATTCATATTTTGCTGTGGAATTGACTATAAATTAAATTCCAAAAATCTTTTACAACCGTCATTTGTCATTTCACAAAAAGTTGAGCATCGAAATAATATGGGTTTATTAAAAAATATTTGCCCTACCTATAAGGTTTTTCTTTAACAGTGCATTTTTTTCCTTTTAATTTCACTTCTCAATACTTTTATAATTTCCGTATGTTCATCAACACATAATCTATTTTATAACCTTTCATATATGCGATCTCTTTATTACAGTTTTGCGCGCATTTATTAAAATAGAAATAAACATTTATTCTTAATAAGCAATTATAATGTCTGATTATGATTAACTTTAATATAAAACCACCAGGTCCTATAAAATGCAGGCCTAATATTGAACTGATTCAATTTTGTAGGATTAGTTTTACATTTACTATTTCGACATATTACCTTAATGATTAACTGTAATTTACAGATAGTTTTCGAATAAATATTGCAAATAATCAAATGTTTGAAATATTCCGTCAATTTACGAATTTTGAGTTCATTCTCAGGCTTCTCTGATTCTTTAATGTTTAATGATAAGAATGCTGAAACTATAAATAATAATAATAATTAATAAATAAATTAGAATACAAACATGCTTACTTCGACATTGAACTGAAATTGTCAGACTTTCTAAGAATTTATGAATTTTTGTTTTCCGTTTAAATTGATTTTTTTTTTATAAAGCCTGTTTTACATGTTTTAGGTGATTCTGTAACTTTAACTTGAATGAAAAAGACATTACATGACTTAACGGAATAAATATACTGTTATGAGAACTAACACTATCATGAAAAATATATAAATTATGTACATTACAAAACGTGAGAAGTGCCGTGGACAACGTACTGCTTGTTCTGAACATATCTCGTCTGAGGTCGACACGCTATATATGAAAATCGCAAAATATTTAGACAATAAGTAACAATACTTAGAACTTTTAATGTGACGTTAAGGTGCCGTTTCCCAATTTTTGAAAAAGAATGTCATATGTGGCATGCCTCGAGACAATGTGTTTTCAGTAATATTTTTTTATACTTAGTTCAAACTATATTTTGACAAAAACTAACAATCATCGTTTTTTTCTTGTAGCTACTCGGTATGTTTCTTACACATACCGACAACATATTGTTATCGTTACCGAGAAATGCATAAAATAACTTCATGGTGTCATTTCCAGAATTGACATCCGAACTGTCCGAAGGTACCTTTTCCCGCGACGCGCCCCAATAATTAAAAAACATATTTTCCAGTCATAGAGCAGTTAGTGTATTTTGTGCATCAATATGCTAACAGTATGTTTTCATCGTCAACATTTCTGCATACGGTTTTGATTTTAGAGATCAAATTATACATCAGATGTTAGATAAATCAGAGAGATAGAGACCGAGACACATATAGAGAAGCAAATGGTTATACTGCAAAATATTGTCTTGCAATACAAAAAAATGCAAACACGGGCATACGGTCGTTAGTAAAATATAAAAGCCATTTCAATTTGCAGGAATTATACACATTAATCAAATCGCACACTCACATTAGTGACAGAATAAGATACAAAATCATTTTCTCTCTTGGATAGGAAGCCGTACTAATACAGATCATACAAGAGAATAAAGCTTTCCTTCAAAGAGTTTATCATAAAATTTACTGAAAATGTAAACAATGATGAATAAAAAGAGGTTACCGAAACTATGTTAAACCCGTCAAATTACTCACACAGGATATTCAACAGAGTCTATATACTGTATATATGTATATTTAAGGAATGATTCTTATTTTGGTGCGGTTCATGCAGATTGAACGTGCACGCGAGAGCTGGCAAATCCATAAAGCGCGCTAGCGCTTTATGGTAAATTTGCCAGCTCTCGCGTGCACGTCCAATCTGCATGAACCGCACCAAAATAAGAATCATTACTTATATTTACATTTTATTCATTTTTTTTCTTTAAATAAACTTAAGTCGAACGCTTTCAAAAATTAGTATTAAGTGAAAAGGGGGAGTAATACGTGGGATTTTTCAATAGTAACAGCCATTATTCCCCCTGACGTTTCATTACGTCATTACGGGTCATGCGATTCATGCAAAATGCACCGAATTTTTTTAAACGAAAAAATCAATAGAAATGTAAATATTTGCAAATTCATCCCAGAAAGTCGGCGGTTTCTTTTATCTTTCTTCCCGTTTTTTCGTCTTCAGCCTCGACCTCAATTTCTGTGCCACTAAAGGTGAAAGTAACCCATATTTTACGACTAAAGTCTCCATCATGATCTGGAAGGTCAATGGTGAACTGTCCTATTTGTGTGCAGCCCTCGGTGGTGTATTTAGGATTTTTTAACTCAGAAGCAAATATGGGAAATGTCATTTGTGTCTGATCTTTATATACAGGACGATAGTGCTGCTTTATTTGTGGTTGTCCAACATCAACAACTTGACCTTTCTCCACATGTTTATCAAATATATCATCGCATCTGACACAATCATTATAGACTCTACGTTTGCTCTCTGGGTCTTCACCTTCTACAAAAACTTTGGTTGTTTCAATTCCATACGTGTATTTCACGACTCGCTGAGTGATCGACTTTGGACTGTGACAAAAATATTAACGCGCCTCTCATGATCGATGAAGAAGCATCTACTGGAATTATAACATCGATATCTCGAAATGAGTTCTTCATCTTTTGTTGCAACATCGGAGAGTCTGAATACCCACCAACCAAAAGTATAGCTTTCACGTTTTTAACTTCTGGACTTCGAACTAAACAACTGATATGGTTAGCTGTTTCAACAAGGGATTTTTCGAAGAAATTTCTGAAAACATCTGCGCTGAACTTCAGTTTTCCAGCTGCCAATCCGATCTTAACTCTATAAGAGGAATTTTCATGTGACTCGGCTAAACCTTTACCTCGGTTTCTCTTGGCAAATATTTCAGTTATTGAAACAGGCAAATGCATGACGATTTTAGAGTCCTTGTCTGGGCTTATTTTTCGTTTCTTCAGTTCAAAGTCCCGCCAGAGATCAAGCCAGCCCTCGGTTTGTTCCTTTTTAAACTGTGTGTAAACTGTTTCGCCTAAAACTTCAATGATGAGCTTCTCAAAGGCGCCATCAACCATTGTGCCGCCCCATCCACCACCACTCGGAGGAATAACCTCTTTCACTGCACCAGTCTTTTCAACTTCATGGACTGTGATGTCAACGGTACCACCTAAGAAACAGGTTCAGGTTGTTTTTTTTTTCAACTCGAAAACATAATTTATTTCAGACACAATGGAAGAGTTTATCCTCTTTTTCTTTACTTTTATTATGCCGGTGGGTAAAAGTTCATATTGTTCCCCTTAATGTTTAAATGATCATTAATAAACCGCGTCTGCAATATTTTAATATTTGTCGTTGTTTGTGCCGCGTGGTTGTTAAAAGTCTCCCCGTACATTCAATCAGTGCTGTTATCAGTTACGTCCTCCGAACGTCGTTGAGCACGATACTTATGTACTATGTACCTCTAAAATTACTTCTTTTTCGGCCACTTTTAGGTGAATGGTTTCAATATCCCAGGCAATTTAGATTTAGATTTTGTTCAATCACCCCTAGGATATACTTTCTGCTTTTTTAATTTTGCATTTGGCTTTGTCTGTAATATGCAGGATTGATTGTCTCAGATCCCCTGTAATAATTATATTATGTTTAGTTCCGCCTATGGTTTGCTCGTTTAGGACAAACCCATTATTTTATCTGGGGCCCATACTCTTCTGAACATAGAATGGTATTAATCCGAAAATTCCGCATTGAAAATTCCTGGTTTACCGCCATATGCACACAATCGTTTGGGATGGACCTAAACTGTACTGTTTATTGGTATAAATATTGAGTTGCGCTCAACCCGGGTATAGGCGACGTGGGCAGTAATATGCATTTCCATAACTGTCCATATACAGGCTCAATCAAACCGAGCATCATATATTTTCATATTTGTCGTGTTCGGTGGCTTACAAAGTTCCCTTTTCATCTATTTGTGTGATGTTATGGCATATTTACTGATGGCGTGGGATTAAACTGCTTTGCTAGTGTATACATCAGAAAGTATTTTCATAAATAATTTTGTAATGCCAATAATTCGTACTGCTTTTCTCAAACCTCAACTCCGTGTACTTTCAAACATACGAGTACTGCATTCAATCATCAGTTTATAAAATGTTGGAAATTGAATCGATAGTTTACCACCATTAATTGTTTCTTTTGATGTTCTACTTTCTGCATATACCATTGCGTGAGTTTAATTCTGTGGTTAAACTTAACGTTATTGGGTAATTATTGTGATAATCCCAACATTGATAAAATCCGTTAGCTTGAATGAACATACCTCCAGCATCCAGCACGATGTACTTTGTACCAGCCGGAAATGACGACACAGACACACCTGTTTCATCCCTTTTTTGAGAGACCGGCATATGTAGACAAAATATTGACGCAGCCTCGGGTTCAAGAGCTATACTTAACTTTTCTGATGCAATTCCAGCCTGAAATATACGAATTTATATTAAATAATATTTTGCACAACCTGGTCAGCCAAATGACTCAATAATGCTGGAGCCTAGGTTCCTTAGACATACTATTAGAAGGAAAGTTGGTCAAAACTAGTAAATGATCCTTATTGATTTCGAGGTCAATAGGTCAAGTGTGAACGTAACGATGACCTCTAACAATTCAATTGATATTGAATGCTAAGGCTTGGTTTAATGGTTGGTCATGACAAGAAGATAACCTCTATTGATTTGTGCAGGCGACCTTTAAATTGAATACACAAACCTTGCCTGTTCAATAAATACAGGATGCTGGTACAATCAACAGCTACAATTTTCTGTATGACATGCACATGCATTGGTTGTCACCATATGTTTTACAAACAACTCTTTTTAATATAGACCCTATGCCTAATTGAAAAAAAAATCTCACCATCTGTCAAGCTTCCCGCATAAATTTCTTTGCGGAATCTGTCCAGATCGCTGGTACGGTCAAAACCCAGTGAACATCGTCTTCAGCAATCACACCTACAATCCGTTTACTGACAACTTCATGCATATCGTTAACCAAATACCGAATAACCATAGCAAATACATCTAGCGCTGGCAGTTTATGTCCCATTTCGTCTTCCAGTAGAATTGTTTTGTCTATTCTCTACAATAGATTACAAGGGAACTTTGAATACCACCGAACACGACAAATATGAACAATATTGCAGGTTCGGTTTGATTGAACCTGTTCATAGGCAGTAGTGGACATGCATATTACTGCACACGCCGCCTAGCTCCAGGTTGACCACAACTCTATATTTTAACAATAAACAGTATAATGCTGATTCATCCTAAACGATGGTATGCATATGCCGGTGAACATGGAACCTTCAATGCGGTGTTTTCATATTAATATTATTACATGTTCATCGGCGTAAGATCCCCGGATTAAAGAGAGGAATGAAGTAATGATATACACGTGATTTACATTCAGTACTCGAACTGTTAAAAATGCATGTTAAGAGAAGCCAATAATAAACATTCTTCACACGCAAGCAAAACTGACTGCGGCACAGATAGATACAAATGGCGGAAAAGAGGGGGGACCGCAGATAACAAAAGAAATAGAAAACCTGCGGATAACAGCCTAGAAACTGTGAGTGGCTCAAGTTCCCGTCACCGTCGTGCAACCGAAGTGCACAGCAAAGCAACCAAACTGTTGTAATAGATGAAAAGAGAACTTTGAAAGCCAAAGAACATGAGAAATTGGCCATGATAAGAAGATAACCTTTATTGATTTTCAGGTCAACAGGTCAAAGGTATAGGTGACCTTTTATACAACAACCTTGTCTGTTCATTAACTACAGGATGCTGGTTCAATCAACAGCTACAGTTTTCGATATGACATTCACATTAATTGACTGTCAACATATAGTATATAAACAAAAAAATCTCAATGATTAGAAAATTCTTCTTCTTAAAACAGGAAGTACAGGTATTAATAGTATTAGGTACGTTTACTTGTCATAAATATATTAAAAGTTTTTACCTCTCCAAGCTTTTTGTTTAACATCATCTTAAAACGTCGGAAATAGAAATAATCTGCATGTTCTTTTGCCTCTACTAGATCTTTAAATCTGTCTTCTGCATCATACCCAAAAGCCTCAAGTGTCTGCCCATCTGGCTTTACTAACAACACTGTTGGTGTTTTCTCGGTTGCTATTGTACCAGAATTCCAATATCGGACGTAGCTTTTGGTTGGCTCGGACTCAAACTCGTGTTTGAATAATATGGCCCAGCCGGAGTATGTCGTGCCAAAATCAATAGCTCCAACGAGAATATCAGACGCCTGAAAGCAACAAGAAACCTCACTTTTTCTGGTTTTAAAAATGTAAAATACGCAGTTGAGGAAATACAGTAGAATTGCGATAACTTGAAACGCGATAACACATAATGAAGGTTTAACTCGAAGCCGGTCCCGTTAGTTTTCCTTATGTCAATTTAAGAGTTGCTTCGATTTCTGTGTTGTTGTTTTTTTTTGCCTATACAGTTTTAGGGATTCTTTTGGTCTAACTATTTTTCTTTCCTGTTCAAACATCTCTTAACGTATGTAAAATAAACATATGTGCTAAGTTTTATTAAACTGCATTTTTCCGTGAGAGAGATTTTGATAATTTTATTTTTTATCTATGATGGTGCAATGACAACTGCCACAAAACCTTGAGCATACAAACTAAAAAAAAACGTACACCGTGTATTTGGTTTCATTTTTAAAATATGGTAACAAGATTGCAATAGTTATATTAACAAGGTTTAACAATGCAATTTTATATAAAAAAAAATATAATATGAACTAAGGCACTGTCTCTTATCGAGCTCTAGCTGTAATAATCTCGGATAATGTTTTATTTTGTCATGTATTTGGCCAAAATATTAAAAAATAAATTGTGTCTAACATTTGTTAGCCTACTCATGCATGATATAATTATGTGATTTTTGGAAAGAATTTAAGTCTGCATCAACTTTCTCTGAATTCAGCTGCACAACTTGCAATCTGACTTTTACTAAACATTTGGGTTTTTAATGTGTAAAACATAAAGGCTTCTTGCTTAAATTTTACAACCCAAATGTTTTCCATTACCTCGATTAACGCAATATTGAATATTGATAAATTCTTTATTGATATATGTAATTTCTAATTATTAGGTCACATTGTGCGTGATATATTATTGACTGAAATATAAATTTTATTTTTTAGAATGTTACCTTGATTAAACTTGAATTTGTAACTTGTAATTGCACAAAATTGTGCCATGCTATTCAAAAATATATATGCATGTATATGCATAAAGTTATAATCTAGACCTAAAAAGTACTGTTTTTATATACATCACATTAACACCACATTGTGACTTCAATGTGTAGTGTAATACATCATCTAGATTTTGGGGCATATTTGTGCAGTCATTTGAAAATATCTGCAGGAATGAAAATGCCATAGGAATCTTCAGTTATTAACAACAGTGATATTGAAGCTATAGATGCTGTGGGGAAAATATTGTGACAATATGGTTCATCATTGAGCCAAGTTACTTGAATGTGCATGATAGAGTTACTCATTTAAGTTGAAAAATAGTTCAGCTATTGTGCCAAAATAGATGAAATAATCTCAATCAATTAAAAATAAACATGTACAATGTCATGTAGTCTGATTATCCATATGTAACACTCCTTTACAGGTCTTAGTAACTGATTTGAAACAAAATGCTTCTTTATATCTATTTTCTTTACCAAATGAATTGCTGTTGCCAATCAAATCATGCATTAAAAATGTTGTTGGTCCATTTTTTAAAATGTATAACAATGTTAAGAGAACTCAGAATTGGAAATAAAAATGCCATTATTCATAACCACTTTTGGATCTCTGTCTGGTAAGTATTTTATACATGTAATATATATATATATATATACTGGAAAATGTGAATTTCAAGTGCTGAAGCTCATTCCAGTTGGTATTTTCTTTATTTTATATTTTTTATTGCAGAAAAGTAGGCATAACTACTGTAAAATCGGTAAATTTCTCTGAAAAAATTTTCTGTGTAAAAGTCCAGCTTAAGCAGATCTAAGTACTGGTGTTTTCAGATTTTCACATGTATTTAAAGAGGCCAAAAACCCACTGACATGGCAAGAAATGTTTTTCTTCCTCTTCACAGCAATCTATATTTTTGTTTCAACAATTTAAATGATTATAAAAGCTTTGATTTTTTTATTTTCTAAAACACAACTGTTTGATGCTGAGCAAATTTAGTGACACCATGCATATTTAACAAAATTTGCAAAAAAAAACACAACAAAACAAAACACACACCATGTAAATAGTGTATTTGATTATACCTCATATGTACCTCATATCCATATTTTGATTATGAAATCATGTTGAAATGTGCACATGACAGAAAAAAATGGTAATAATAGAACACTTTTAATTCCCAAAATGAGCAGTAACTTGATATTTGATACACATGTAGTCTGCTTTCTGGTCAAACATTTTGGTCCCAACTGATAACTGATAATATTATGTGGAGATTAACCCTTTCCTCCATGTACACACCTTTATGGCACGGAAGAACTGTGTAGATTCAGATCAGCAAGCACATCCATGGTGTCTGATCAGGATCTGCAATGTTCACTTGTTAAAATCATTAGGTTATTTCTGACCAAAAAGTGAACAGTGCAGATCCTGATCAGATTGCACAGATGTGCCAGCTGATCTGTATCTAAAATGGTCTCATATGGGTACAAAGGCATGTCTGTGGAGTAAAAGGGTAAATTTCTCTCTTTTTTTAAATCTCATATTACTGTGTATGAAAACTTAAATGGTTTTAATCAGTAGTTACTTTGAGCAAATTATTGTCTATAAAATTTATAAAACCTGAAAGTTCATACATTTAGGACAATCTGTCATGTATTTGGCCAAAATATATATAAAAAGTGTGTCTAACTTTTGTTTGCTTACTCATGCATGATATAATAATGTGATTTTTGAGGTATCATGTCAAATAGGCCACAAGTCATTTCAGGTAGTACTTGTAAGTCAAGTGTATATGACAATCACTGTAAAGAGTTAGTTTTGTTTTTAGATTTAATTAAGCTTTTAAAAATAGTATCATTGTTAAATTGATATCTAAAATTGTGATTGTCATCCTGAAACTCAAGAACAAATAAAAACATCATCTGAATGTCATTTTGATGTAAAATTTGGACTGTCATAAAAATTGGACTGTCATCCAACAGTAAATTAATTTGTGTTATAGTCATAATCTGTTCCCTACATCTACCCAAGATGTTGATTCTATCATTTTTGTCAGGGTGTCACATTGTTATATAAGATCACAATTTACAACACTTCCAGTAACAGTCAGAGGTGCTAATGCAAAATCAAAGGTGTCATATTAAATAAATAAATAAATTTATTTCTAAACCAATTTCCATGTTGGACAATGCAAAATACACAGCTTATGTTGCAACTGCATCAATATAAGATTCTGTGCTAGTGTAGAGCAAGACTTAGTGACTTGTGTAGACTAAGGTCATAGATCAAAAAAGCATATTGTCACATAAATGATGTAAATTGTAGTTCTGTTTTGTTCATATAAAACATTTTTTATATTTATCTATGTTAATGTTTTTTTGGTTTAAATTGCTATCACAAAAAAGAAATAATTATAATGTTCTTTTCTTTTTGTTGCAACATTTTGTCAATTGTTTTACCTGCTGTTTAGTCATGATAGTCTTGGACAAAAATCTGGAAAAAGTACATGTATGTTGCTTTGTACAAAATGTCCAATCAATGAAGCAACTTGTTGAAAAATATTTTATAAAACATCATAAACTGACATAGAACATATTAACACAATGATAATAAATCTTTATAAATAAAATAAAAATGTGGCCTATTTTTGTGGCCTATTTGAGCTTTTCAAAATAAAAAGTGTGGCACATTTGACTTGTTTCTGGCCTATTGACTGTAATCCATATATACCAAATCCATGGTATTTGATCGTAAATTTGGTGTGGATAGACTGATAATGATCCCAATCTATCAACCAAAACAATAAACATAAACATTATGTTTATGCAGTGTAGAACCATTGTAGACCCTCATTTTTTTTTGGGGGGGGGGTGGATAGGGCGGGGGCGGCCAGTTTCTTCAATGTTTTAGAAAACAGGATCAGTCTTCAAAGACTCTGTGGTGTAGATTTGCTCTTGTGTCATGTGTTTTATAAAAATTATAAAAGAAATCTCATAGGCCTACCTCGTGTTCAGTTTTCAGCTATTTCACAAACAATATCTTCGACTGCCATGGGCTCACATGTCTGAATGACGAACATGACCAGTGACAAAAAACTCTTATACAAAACTGAATTGTGGCGCTGGTCTACGCTAAGCTCTGTGTGTCTCACACTGTGAGTGACTGAACATTGCGAAAAAGGTGAAATATGCATATCAGGAATCGCCACATTCAGAAAAAGCCTCCCCACACAGTCAAGAAGAAGAGAAGGAGAGAGCATGGTTAATAAAATGATCAGTTTCAAAAGAGACACCACTAACAATTAACAAAAATGAGAACCCGAGGGGTTACCGCCTTGGAACGGTCAGTGGCAAATCAAATTGCCACTGGGGGTTTAAATCAGGTTCTAGGGTGCACCAACCTCACACTTGCCCCAACAGGTTCTCATATCACAAAACAAATACACGTTGTCTTGGTGAAACAACTCCAACCCACTTATTGGCTCCACAATTTCACAATTCAACTTCACATAAAAGTTGGTTCTCACCAGCCTTACATCTTGTTTTCAAGAAAAACTCCATGCATCTGATTTTTCCGTCACTGGGCCTTATGCTCCATTGAATATAAAGGCCTAATAATCCACAGACAAGCTACCATTCAGTAGTTTTCAACTTGATTTCCTAAGTCTAAAAATGGCCGATTGCTAGTAGGCCTATTGCTATTGGTTACAGCGAACGACAACCTACTCTCTAAACTAACGATTTATTTTTTTTGCTTTCCAAAATGCTAGTCCGATAATAATGCTAACGAATAATAAATTTTAATTTTTAAAGATATTTTGCAATTAGCGATTTATAAAAATAAGGCCAATAAACAAAATTGGTCAAAACAATACTTTGCCGTAAGTTTTTACCGGTCAGGTTTTTTCCCGTGTTTACATTGCCTTATGCTTTGCACAGCCGGTAACCAGAGCAAACTTCCGTAACATCGAAGAAAACTTGTTAGTGAATGGGCATTCCTGCAACCTTAAGACGAGCTTAACGCTCGGGTCGCTTCGCGACTCGAGCTAGAGCTCGATATAATAAATTTTCTTTGTCTTTCACTATTTCATGAAAAGTTAACGGTCAATATTTAGCAGTTCACGCCTTCAAAATTTAATAAACTTACAGATATTAGAAGTACTATTATTGTTGTTGTTGTTGTTGTTGTTGTTATTGTTGTTGTTGTTGTTGTTGTTGTTGTTGTTGTTGATGATGATGATGATGATGATTATGATGATGAACTTATGAACTAATTCATTAAAACACACAAACATTTTATTTTTAATGAATGACAAAATATAAAACTTCCTTTAAAACTACTTAAGTTTTTAATGTGATTAAATTTCTGACTAAAATTACAACAAAATTACACATTTACTCACTAAATACCTGTGACTCCTTTTATACACGAATCGTGAATGACAAAAGATTGTGTGACGGCTTGTAAATGGGGGATCGATGCTTTGTGCACGAGAATTTCGGGGGTTTGCAGTCATGTGGTCTAAGTCGGATAGACACCTCGTGGAGTGGCTATGTATAGGATATTGGCCGAGTGTTAGGTCTAGTCGCTTTGGAAAGACCCGATCACGGGATTCATGAAATAACCGAGAGCGCGGAGCGCTCGAGGTATTTTAGAATCCCGTGATCGGGTCTTTCCAAAGCGACTAGACCTAACTCGAGGTCAATATCCTACTTACACACCGCCATGGATTCAAATGGTTACGATTCTGATGACATTTTATCCCAAGCATTAGATTTGTTAGAGGAAAAGGAAGGGGAACGTATATTTATTACACAGAACACTTACAGGTTAGTGCAGGTTACTTTGCACACCGTTCAACCCGATAAGATGAATGCCGTGGGTAAGACGACGGCAGTTGCTTGTGTACATGAACGTTTTTCGGCGAAACTGAGTATTGGCCTGATTTTTACATTTTCCGGCTATATCTTAGCAGACAAAAATATACATATTGATTCCCTGTTTGTTAAGGACTCTACTCACAAAATCTTGACGCACACATGATATTTTTAACAGAGAAATTGCAGAAAAAGTGTGCAATTTTTTGACAAAATATGTCATTTGACAAATCGGTCGCAAATATCCTTTTTAATTACCAAATCTGACATATTTGAAATATACCATGATAAAGTTCAATTATTTCCCTGTAATTATTTGAAACCACAGCTTCCAATTCGCTTTCTCTAGAAAGACATTTACTTTTAAACTTGGTACGTCGTAGTGATTTTGGTAATGACAACGGCCGTTAACACTAAAATATTGGTACAGTTGAATGCAGTTTCGTCAGTGGATTGGATAACGTTAACGGCCGTCAAGTGAACTTATTTTCAACGTCGCTGTTGTCTGCTTTATGCATAAAGTGTATCAGACTCTAATTGTTAACAAATCTAGGCTACTCCTTGTTGTGTATAAATGCAAGATAATTATTGAAAAGTATGTTTACATAAAGAAAAACATTTATAACAAAACACCTGATTTCCAGGTTGAATAATATTACCTAACGTTTTGTTGTTGATGCAATTTTAGAATTGTAATAATTTTAAGTATTCAATTATTTCGTACACTTGTCAAAAGAGAAGTACAAGCGTCTGTACTCATTCAAATGAAAACAATATAATATTTTATCTAACTTTGTACAAATTCTTATATTATTTACTATATATACTTTACGAACTTGAAATTTAATGCACTTGCACAGCCGCCTGCAGACGAGAAAAAATGTTGCATCGCATATTATTTCAGCTCGAACTTTATCTGGGGACGAACCATACCGAGTACGTAATATTATAGTTTTAAAATTCGGAAATAAATGTTATTATTCTTTATTTTCATTTGGTAGCCATTACTCTTTAAGAATATTCGAAGCGCAGGCGGTCTTGATTTACTTCTGATTAATAAATAAAATTATATAGACAA
Organism: Corbicula japonica; assembly: GCA_038501625.1. NCBI lineage: Eukaryota > Metazoa > Mollusca > Bivalvia > Venerida > Cyrenidae > Corbicula > Corbicula japonica. The sequence continues at coordinate 46,403 of JAZAYU010001020.1, forward strand.
CGAAAGTAAGTAAAATTCAACTCAGAATGAAGTATTTGAAGTTCTTTTGCTTCATATTTGTAACAGACGAAAAACAACTATTTTTATGCGACTAAGTTTTGCCGTCGGACCGTTCCAAGGCGGTAACCCCTCGGGTTCTCACTTTCGGTAATTGTTTGTGGCGTCTATATTGAAATTGATTATTGTAATACCATGTTCTCTTTTCGTCTCTGCTGTTTGGCTGTATGGGGAAGCTGTGTCTGCTGGATGTGGCCATCCCTGATATGCATATTTCACTGTTTTATATATCATTGTCGTCACCTTTGCTTCGCTGACAATACGGCTAAGACGTCATGGTCATATCTCTAGAATATAGTTTAAATACAAGGAATCGTAATCTCTGTCAGATCAAACTCAATTTGTAAAACAGTATTTTAAAAACTTTCATAAATATGTCATTTTCAACAGCTGTTTAAGGAAAAAATATAAACAAAATTGGCAATGTGCGCGTTAAAAAAACATCGGTCAAATCACGATGCAATAAAAACATTTAATTATGTTCTCGGGTCCAGTGTTAATCATTGTAAATACAAAGCTAATTTTCGCTTGACGGCCGTTTACGTTATCCAATCCACTGACGAAACTGCATTCAACTGTACCAATATTTTAGTGTTAACGGCCGTTGTCGTTACCAAAATCTCCACGACGTACCAAGTTTAAAAGTAAATATCTTTCTAGAGAAAGCGAATTGGAAGCTGTGGTTTCAAATAATTACAGGGAAATAATTGAACTTTATCATGGTATATTTCAAATATTTCAGATTTGGTAATGAAAAAGAATATTTGCGACCGATTCGTCAAATGACATATTTTGTCAAAAAATTGCACACTTTTTCTGAAATTTCTTTGTAAATAATATCCTGTGTGCGTCAAGATTTCGTCAGTAGAGTCCTTAACAAACAGGGAATCAATATGTATATTTTTGTCTGCTTAGATATTGCCGGAAAATGTAAAAATCAGGCCAATACTCAGTTTCGCCGAAAAACGTTCATGTACACAAGCAACTGCCGTCGTCTTACCCACGGCATTCATCTTATCGGGTTGAACGGTGTGCTTTGTCTGTCTGTCCGTCTGTCCGTCCGTCCGTCCGTCCGTTGGATTTAACTCCCGTTTTAAACAGAATGTCAATTATACATACCTTTATTGTACATTAAAGTATTAAAACTGAAGTATATGACAACGGCGCTTTTCCCCAAAATAACACATTTTAAAAATCAGCAAAACATCATATTACTATAAAAATGTGCTATTTCAGACAAGTACCAGAAGAAGATAAGGAGAATATTCTATCCATCCTTCACGAAGCTGTCGATGTCAGCGACATGCTTGATCTAGGAGGGTCGTCAGAGGTGGGTGCTACAAGAGCAGATAAAAGAAAACACCAGGAGGAATCGACTGTTCCAGGCACACCAGGTAACTTACGTGGATATGAGATACATCCTGTGTATATCACAGCAGCGTTGTGTAAATTATCATTTTAAGCTCGGCTGTTTTCGGAGAAAACGTCGAGGTATTGTCATAGCTCCCTCGTCGGCGTTGTCGTCGTCGTCGGCGTCGTCGTTGTCGTCGGCGTCTGCGTGTAAAAACTTTCACATTTCTGCATATCTTCACCATTACCTCATATATTTCCATCAAACATTGCATACTTCTTTCCTACGATGACATACATTTTCATGACAGGTTACATAACTCTATCTTGCTTATTGACAGAATTATGCCCCTTTTTAACTTAGAAAATTCATTATTATATGCACACTTTCAAATATTTTTGTCATGGCTTCATGTTTTTCCTTTCAGTTTTGCATACTTCTTAAAAATGATGACCCACATTACATGACATGTAACATAACTCTATCTTGTTTATTTACGGAATTATGTCCCTTTTAACTTAGAAAATTCATTATATATGCACATTTTCAAATATTTTTGTCATTGTTTCAAATTCATGTATTCCCTTTCAATTTTGCATACTTCTTTATAATGATGACCAGCATATTCATGACAGGTTACATAACTCTATATTGTTTATTTACAGAATAATGTACCTTTTTAACTTAGAACATTCATTATATATGCACATTTCAAATACTTTTCTTATGGCTTTATGTATTATAATCATAAATTTTCCTTGAATTTGCTTCCATCACGTATTTCATTGACTGACTTTCTAAAATTTCCACTTCTTCACCACAAGTAACTACAGCAGATATACATTCTCTTGAATGTAAACATCCGAGCGTTGGCACCCGCAGGCGGTGCTCTTGTTACGATATATAATAATATACATGTACTACGGTTTTAGGGATTCATATACATCAAAATCTACCTATATGTGTACATACAGAACAATAATAGCAATTACGTTATGTAATACATTTTTCCTAGGGTATGATCAGTTCCATAGACTGGAATTATCATGTTCATTGGCACTTTTCTGTTTACATGTAGTGGTTAGTCACAGAGGTATAAGGCTGTAGTTTACAAGCTAAATGTTGTAACCAGTAGACAACGGTGGTGGTTTATACTCATAAAATGTCTAATGTAACATGTTAACAATAGCTCAGTGGTCACCAGTAATTTTTATTGAAGGAGCGACTAAATGCGTACAAAGTCATTTAATTCTTATATGGAGTCGTTAAGAAAAAGGCTATAATTTTGAAATAAAAAATGTTTCATTGTTCTTCTCACATCGGTTAGGGTAGATATGTTTTCTCCAACAATAGAAGGATTTTTTTTTGCATTTAGGACCGAACAAATGACTGGCGCGATTATAGTCTCTGGTACTCATTCATTAAGACCAACAAAGGTTACATGTATTTCACTGTCTTGATAAAAATCACTATAGCATTGTTGTATTGTTTCAGCCAACGACAGTGCACGGTTTAAACTGGCCGACAAGTATGAGCTTGGGCGACAGTCCAAACCTTCTCTTCCTGCCAATACGCTGAGAAAGTCTTTGTGGGCAGTCAAGCTTTACCAGGAATGGGTAGATTATGTATTACAACACGGAGATGACGACGTGGTCAAACAAACTCTTTTAAACACGTCAGATCTTCTGACGTTGTCGGAACATGACATTAATCTTGTTTTAAGTAGCTTCGTTTTGTCGTTAAAGAAACGTGACGGGGGAGACTACACCAGTGGCAGTCTTTTTTTCTAAAAATTATGGCCATTCAAAAACATTTGGAGGTCAATGGCCGCCCGGTTTTTTTCCTTAACGATCCACGCTTTACACAACTCAAGAACTGCCATGATAACGTTATGCAAGCAGTTACCCAAAAAGGTGTTGGGTTAGTCAAACGTCAGACATCTGTTATTACACAAGAGCAGGAAAACACCTTGTGGGAAAAGGGAATATTGGGAACTAGCAATCCCAAGACTCTCTTTCACACTCTATTCTGGACAGTAGGTGTTAATTTTGGTCTAAGAGGCGGTGACGAACACCGAAATTTGACACAAGATAACTTTAGGGTAGTTACGGATACTGATGGTTTATAATATCTTGAATATTGTGAAAGTATATCTAAAACGTACAAGGGGGGCCTCAAACACAGGAGAATTGAGCCTCATAGAGCTCGAGCCTATGCCATTCCTGGAAGTGACCATTGTCCAGTCAAGTTGTATATTTCTCGTCTTAACCCAAGTGCACAGTCCTCTACGTTTTACTTTCAGCCATTAACAACGCCCGCTGGTAGTGTGTGGTTTTCACTTGCTCCAGTTGGTCACAATAAAGTGAAAGATATTGTGAAATCAATGATGCAAATGGCCGGTTACCATGGTTACTACACAAATCATTCACTTAGGGCCACTACGGCAACACGACTGTTTAAGGAACATATTCCCGAGCAAATGATTATGGAGCAAACTGGTCACCGTAGTAATGCTATTAATAACTACAAACGCGCCACCTATGAGCAAAAGCGTCTCGTTTCTGCGGTTCTTCAAGGGACCACTAACCGCCATTTTCGCATTTCAAAGATGAACAAGTCAACCAAACTGCCACTGGTTTACCCCCATCACTGACTGATAAAAAGTCGCATAATTTCAATGTGACCAATTCCACAATACATTTCCACCTATAATAAATTAATTGTGAATATCTCATGATATTTGTGCATATATTCGGTTTAACGGAAATCGGATAGTACTTTCCGTTATTTGTATTTCGGTGCATTGAAGAGTATGTTGTTTTTCATATGATTTAAATGATATGATTCGGATGAAATTTTGTCCCAAGCGATAGACTAATTCGAGGAAAAGAACCTCAAAATGCATACAGGTTAGTGCGATTATGTTGCCAAAATTCCAATATTTCGAACTTTTTTTTTAAATTTTAGAGTTGGAGTGAACATCTGTTTTCAAGCTTATTTTAACGATGCATAGATGACCATTTCTCTGGACAGTACCCGTGCTATTAAAACACAAATTTAGAATGACAAATTACAGTATTGGTTATGACAGGCAATCGTTGAACCTGCGGTTTATTGATATTTCATCTAGGGCTATTACCAATGACACAATTTAGAGTATGTTTTACTTTTGGGGATAAATTTAGCATAAAGCTTTGAAATACACATTTAAATACGTATTTCGTTTGAGTTGAGTCTACCGGGTAATTACTTTATGAACAAATGTAAACGCAGGTTTTTAGAATGGAATTTCACTATGCAAAACGTTCCAATACAAAATATCTTTACTTTGTCGTAGGTGTTTACGAAATGCATTGAAACAAATACGCGCCAAAAACAACTTGCATAACTATTTTATAGATGTGTATTGTATTCAATACAAAGAAAGTTTACATAATTATGTGTATGTTTATATATTACAGGGAACATGCTGCCTGTGCACGTGACCAGGTCTTTCCTGATAGACCCGGTCGATCGACCAGGTCTGTCTAGAAAGACCTGGCCACGTGCACAGAAAGACCTGTCCACAAGAAATCTATTGTACAAACAGGTCGATCAACAAAAACTAGACCTAATGCAAACAATAGAGTAGGTGTGTAAATTAAAGTGTTTTGATTAGATCATCGCTCTGTCAATTAAACAACATGTTGATTGCAACTTTCACAGTTTCCGCTACCTAATTTACAATAAATCAAAGGTGTAATTTGAAAGTATGTCAGTTAATTGAGAATGATTGGGTTAATTATTACGTAGGTGAGAAAAGCAATGGTTGGCGAAAAAATAAAAACAGGCGACATTTCCATGATTTTGCTGATATTAGACATTGATAATATATTCTAGCATTTTACTATAATTACAATTCTCCATATTCTTATGTGATAAAGTAAATAAATAAAAGTAAATAATCTGAGAGGTGTTTTAATATTTACTAGTAATCCAAATAATACAAAACGTCCCATCTTTGTTGTAATGTGTATAGATCTAATGTAATAAATACGCAACTGAAAAGTCCGGGCTACCAAGCAAAAATCCTGATAGCCCAGTGGGCTACCAAGTAATTTCAGGATTTGTCGTTCCCTGCTTATGTATTTATTTTTTTTTTAAAGTTGCAATAACTCGAAAGGCACTAAATTATCAATAACTCAAGCTAAGCGCAATTGGAACGCAATTACTCGAAGTATATGTATTTACAAGATTTTTCACATATCCCGTGTGAAGGTTCAAAGTCTTGTTACTCGCAAACTTGTCAAAACGAGTTGATAGTGGCATGTCATTGCAATATAATTATTGTGCAGCAAACAAAGTGAATTGTCTCAAATAAGAATAAGTGTCATACAAACATCTTATTGTAAATGAGAGAGAGAGAGAGAGAGAGAGAGAGAGAGAGAGAGAGAGAGAGAGACTGACGCGCTATATTCTATCAAGAAATTCACTTTGCTTCTACGAGTATTACATATAGTGACAGCCCCCCAATATTTAGATTGATAAATTTGGTTCAAGTATCTCTAATAATGTTTTATTAAGCTAGAATGGTTGGAATGTGTTCACTTGCTATCAGTTATGTAAGCACTTCTTACATATCTTATTGACATCGTATCATGGTTTCATAGTTTCATAGCTTGGATAAAGAACACACCAGATAAGTCAGATATTTCAATGACCTTGATATCAAATGGATAATAAATTGATTTCTTTAGTTTTGCAAAAAAGCATCGAAAAAACACAACGGTCCAATGGCAACTTAAATTAAACAAAAACGGTCCTGTTTAAATGTTGTTGGCGTAAGAATTCTGTCGAAAATTTTAAGGCTGACCTTTTGCATTGGTAATTTTGATGAAATCTTCACGTAATAGAAGCACGATAAATAGTTCTTCTTTTTATTTAAAATTGAGAATTTTCGATTTTTTACTTTGCGATTTATTCTGTTTTGATTATGTTACGAATACTTAAAATCTGTATAATGATTATAACCTCCGATATATTTTACGATTAAAGAATCTTCAATATTTTTTTCATATGCACACATACATATGTATATGTAATTTGTATTTTTAATAGAAAAAAATCTGGGTTATCTTGATAGGCGTCGATTAAAAAAATAGAAAAACGGATCGTTAATTAAAGTTCAAATATTCACTTTTCACGAATATCCGCTTCACAAAAAATCAATTTGTGAGCCAAAGTGAATTTGCTGAGTTCAACAAATATTTAAGGGATGAATGTCAATGATTTTGACATTACTGTATATTGGAGTTGTTTAGCAGTAGGTCAAGTCAGGATGTGATATAGAAAGAGGGATACAGAGAGTACAATTATATTATTTTTTCTTAAAAAAAAACTAGAAAATGCTGCTTTGTTACATAATTGCTATAAAAAAACACACTTTTTTTAAAAGTGAACCTTATATACCGAAATGAAAATAAATGAAATATTAACTTACCATTTTGACTGCTCTCGTGCGGCAAGTCCTCGTTCTAGATTGTTTTCGTGGAAAGATTATTATAAATAGTCTTAAATACGTGATCAGCCGAATTTGATAAAATAATTAGAACAAAATATGAATATGCATATCAGGGCGAATCAGGGCAAATCAAAACCAAAAAGCACCTACCCACACTGTCATTTAGTAGAGCATCAAGTTATAATTTTAAAAGATTCAAAAAATAAAACACCAAAAGAGGTTAAAAATTTTCACGGTCAACGAATATTGTTTTCACAGTATGGGGTTTTAACCAGGTCATATGAAACAGTCTTTTTGTTATCATAAGAACAAAAATGTGAAAAAAAAATCTTGGTGAATTTACTTCAAACCAACCATGTACACGACAATGATGCACATAAAATAAAAGCACTGTGAAGCAAACTGGGTATGAACATAAATGACAATTAATGTGCCTGTAATTACATGAGAACAAAGAAGAAACAGATCGAGTCTCTCATTTTGTTTTTTAGCTTGCAAGTTACAGTACCACTAGTTGTACAGGCGGTCGTAAAAAGTCTCCCCGTACATATAGTCAGTACTGTTATCAGTTAATAATCATGTCATGCAGTGATGATAACGTTCATCAGGGTTACCCAATCAACCTTTTTGGAGTTGTCCCTGTTAGCTCAATCGTTAGCGTAGTTGGCATTGCATAGCTAGGCGCTGTCGCCGCACGTGCTCGCTCGCCACCAGGGGCAATATAATCTAGTGAGCTGTATTTCAGTTAAAAACCTCATCATTCGATGACAACTTGTTTTGAAATTCATAAGAAATCGGTACATCTTCAGTGCTTTGGTGGTTTTTGCAGCTGTTTAACATTAAATGCGTGCAATTTTAGATCTTAAGTGGAATTTTTGTGGACAAAACATGTTTTGTGTCGCAAAGTTCGCGCGCTAAAATATGATAACTGATTAGTATAGTAGAACAGTTTTTCCTTATGTGAGATTTGTTGCATATTCGTAAATTGTGTTATTGATGCAGCTTCTGACGTAACGTCTCAATCAGACATCTTAAGATAAAACCCTCCGTCATTCAATCCATTCGGCGATGACCAGGCATCTTTTGAGGACTAATCAAGGTGCTGAAGATCATTGAAAGCAAGAAGCATTTTCTACATCAGTCAAGCGTCTGACACTATAAAAGACGACGGGCGATCGATGGTTTAGTGAATAAGAACAGACAACAACAACAAATAACGTTATATAACGTAACCAAACAAAAAGCCTGTAAAATAGTCGTTAGTAATGAGAAACAAAACTCAGGAAACACTTATCCTAAACAATACAGTGTACTACTATTCTTATGAAATAATTTTTAGAGTTTTTTTTCCTTTTTAGATGCGGCACGTCCACAAATGAATGCAATAATCTACAACATGTGAGTTTTTTACCTGAAGAAAATGCGATGCATGCATTTTTAATTTACCTTCCTGTGAGAAACACACAGGTCAATGTACTTCATTTTAATTATCTTCATAACATTTGAGCAATGCACAAGTAAATAAATTTGTAACGACATGAACATACTAAAAAAGTGCAGGAATCTAACAGCGAAGGCATTTTGAGTGGTTTCTTTTTTCAAATTTTACAAATCAACAAACGATTAACAAAATGCCAGATAAACGCATAAAGAAGAACAATGATAACAAATCTAACCGTAACAAAATTGGGCACAGCGTTTTTTGAATAATTATTTGTAATGCGAGCAAAGCTAACATCCGTGTCCACTTTAAGTAGATTACGCACTTGTTTCAGGCACTCAAATCCCGTACTAGAATGTTTTGAAAATTTTAGGCAGTTTAACGATTTAACATAAAACATATAGTCATTCTCCTTACAGATTTTCTTTTCGAAAAAAAAGTGTGTGTTTTTTGCGGAAAAGAAAGTGTTTAATTTGAATATTTATACGACTTTATGCGATTATCTCCGAGGACTTAAGAAATAGTGATAGAAAAGAGACAATTTAACATTTGTCATTCATTTATCTACAAAAGACACTCTCTGCGCGTAGCAAACTTGTCAATTCTACTTTTGCTTTGTGCAGTGATAAATGTAATATTAAATAATAAACATATTTATTTCTGTAACATTGTTGTTAACCATATGTTCTATTTTGTCTGAATAACAGATGAAAATTTGCAATTCGGAAGTGAAAAATTCCAGAGATTTTTTTTATTCATACTCAAATTTCAACTGGATGATATTTCTAAAGAATACTTTCAAGTGATAACTAAACTGAAATGATGTTTGGTACATGTAAGTGTTTGAAAACAAGTTAAAGAGGCATGACTTAGAAAAACACATTCTCATCACACAGCCAAACAGTAGAGAGGATTATAGAACATGCAATTTGACAAAACGCTATTGAACAACTTTTCCTCTGTTCATTGAACAAATGCAACAAAAGTGTCTCTTTTTCACGGGGGATTTATGTGTATTTGATAACAAATTTCCCTCTTCCCTCGCTTTCTCTAAATACTCCGTTGTTCGATTTACTCTCTGACTGGAAGTAAACTGTCTCACTCCATGCTAAAAAGCGCTAAGGAACGATAATATGCTGTGCCATTGACCATTCCAATGAGGTGACCCTCGGGTTCTTATTTTTGTAAATTGTTTGTGCTGTGTATTAAAAACAAGATAACCCTGTGAGCTAATGCTCACTAGTGATACCCCCGCTTAGAGAAATATGATTTTCAAAATGTAATTTGCAAGCAATTGTCATATGTATGAAGGGTGTCAAATTTTTCCGAGTATTTACCTATATACATATAAAATACTAGATGTTTTTTTTGTGAAAAATGCATGTCTCTCTCCTGCGCCCTGGCCCCTGTGACCTTGACCTTTGACCTACTGACTCCAAAATCAATAGGGTTATTCTACTCAATAAGGGCTATTACACTATTTTGCTTGAATGCTCTGGGTCAAGCGGTACTCCAGTTATTGACCGGATACAGTTTTCACTCTTTGGGGCCCCTGTGACCTTGACCTTGGACCTACTGACCCCAAAATCAATAGTCCATCCATCGTATGAAGTTTGAAGGCTCTGGGTGAAATAGAACTCCTGTTATCGAGCGGAAATGGTTTTCACTCTACCGGCCCCTGTGACCCTTTACCTTTTACCTACTGACCCCCAAATCAATAGGGTTCTTCTACTCAATAAGGGCTATCACCCTATGAAGTTTGAATGCTCTGGGTCAAACGGTACTCCAGTTATTGAGCAGAAACGGTTTTCACTCTTCGGGCCCCAGTGACTGACCTTTGACCTACTGACCCCAAAATCAATAGGGTTCTTTTGCTCAATAAGGACATCCATTGTATGAAGTTTGAAGGCTCTGGGTGAAATAGAACTCCTGTTATTGAGCAGAAATGGTTTTCACTCTTCTGGCCCCTTTGACCTTGACCTTTGACCTTCTGACCCCAAAATCAATAGGGTTCTTCTACTCAATAGGGACATCACCCTGTGAAGCTTGAATGCTGTGGGTCAAACGGTACTCCAGTTATTGAGTGGAAACAAAGTGTGACAGATGGACAGAGGGACAGAAAAAGTATTCGGTGAACAGGAAGTAGGTGAGCAAGGAGCATAAAATCGCTTTACACCATATGGGAATATATGATAAAGCAATAAGCAAAATATCAGGCTGCTGCATGTTTCAGTTGCTAAGAAAACTACAACGGAAATTGTGCATGTATGACAATTAATCTAAGTATTCGGTAAACAGGAAGTAGATGAGCAAGGAGCATAAAATCGCTTTACACCATATGGGACTATAGGATAAAGCATTATGCAAAATATCATGCTGCTAAATGTTATAGTTGCTTAGAAAACTGCGACGGAAACTTCACATGCCCTTTGGTTGATGTAATGCACCTTTACAGTAACAAAACCTAAAATATTTGGCAAACAGGAAGTAGATGAGCAAGGAGCATGAAATTGCTTTACACCATATGGGACTATAGGATAAAGCAATATGCATAATATCAGGCTGCTGCATGTTATAGTTGCTTAGAAAACTGCGACGAAAATTGTGCATGTATGTCAACTATGTGAAAAAATCTAAGTATTCGGTGAACAGGAAGTAGTCGAGCAAGGAGCATAAAATCGCTTTACACCATATGGGACTATAGGATAAAGCATTATGCAAAATATCATGCTGCTGAATGTTATAGTTGCTTAGAAAACTGCGACGGAAAATTCACATGCCCTTTGGTTGATGTAATGCACCTTTATAGTAACAAAACCTAAAATATTTGGCAAACAGGAAGTAGATGAGCAAGGAGCATGAACTTGCTTTACACCATATGGGACTATAGGATAAAGCAATATGCAAAATATCAGGCTGCTAAATGTTATAGTTGCTTAGAAAACTGCGACGGAAAATTAACATGCCTTTTGGTCGATGTAATGCACCTTTATAGTAACAAAATCTAAAAATATGCGGCAAACAGGAAGTAGATGAGCAAGGAGCATGAAAGTGCTTTAAACCATATGGGACTATAGGATAAAGCAATATGCAAAATATCAGGCTGCTGCATGTTATAGTTGCTTAGAAAACTGCGACGGAAATTTTGTTACGGACGGACGCACGGACGCACGGACGGACAAGGGTAAAACAGTATACCCCCCTCTTCTTCGAAGCGGGGGTATAATAATAAGGTTCTTAAACAGCAGACTGGCATCATTGCATATTTCATTAAATAAATAAGCATTGACAAGGCAAGTATTGCAATTTTGTGAAAAAAGGGAGAATGCACTTTTTAGGCATAAAGACCAAACGATAAAAATATCATCTTCAATCCCACGAAAGCAAAACAAATGCACTTTATAAACAGACCAAATTTTTGCCTAAGATAATGAGTACTGTGGAATCGTTTTATTTGCGCTTATTTCGCTCTAGGTTAAGTGTGCGAATTTCAAGCCCAGTAACATTACACCATGTAATAATATATCCTAATAGAAAAGTACTGTTGCACGAATTAATGCACGCACTAACATAATCATGTATTTCATGTAGTTTCATGTAGATTAGAGGCCAGAGCATCAATAGATGCTAAGCGTTTTGCTTCTTAGTCCCATTTGGCATAGCAGCTTTTACATGGTGGAAAATGACCCCCTCGACAATTTTCAGGCCCGAGCTGGCACCTGGGTAGAACCATCGACGTTCCGCAAGCTAGCTGGCAAGCTTCCTCACATGAAAGATCTTGACCCTGGTAGGTCTCGAAGTCACAGCGGTGAAGGGCACGTGAATTTCAGTCGGAAATCATGTTTTGCTTTTACACAAAGATACATTCCCGCGAAATTAAAAAATACTACAGTTAGAGAATTTATTTCATTTTATCAATTTTGTTTTGAAACATACATTTTGCAGAAAAATACATTTAGTTGCTCGACCAACTAACTTATTTATTTTTATCACACTTTTTATCAAGATGACTTGAAACTTTCTTGTCCTAACTACATGCATAAGGATAAAATAGGTAAGCTCGAATTACGTTCATGTTTGTTCAAAAAGATAAAGGTGTGTTTATTACATGCATTTAAATATTATACATAATTCACGCTATATGCATTGATTGCATAAACGTTTCTTATTATCTCAACATCACTACGCTTGTTGCCAAACATTCTGACGATAAATGATTTTAAGTTTAATTTCAGCGATATGAAGAAAGATAAAAATGATGGTGTCTCTAGCTGAGAGCGAACCCGCACCGTCACGGCGACTAGCCCTGCAATTCTGCGACGCAACCAACTGAGCGAACCGGGAAAACCCCAAAAAGGTTGATCGGATAGCCCTGATATACGTAACAATTACTGCATGAAATAGGTAACGGGTTATTTTACTGATAATATTACTGACTAAATGTATGGGGTGACTTTTTACCTCCGCCACACTACACAAATAGCGCTACTGTGAATTTCAAATGATAGTTTCTCTAACTTGGAGCGAACCCGCAACGTCACGACGCAACCATCTGAGCTAACCGGAAATTCACAAGAAATTTCTTGAAATCCTGCGGCAAATCAAATAGAAACATGTATGTGCAAAAACATATTAAGATCAAATTTAAAAATACGTTTAGAGACTTTAAAGGGAACTTATGATCAAATACTTCATATATACATGTAATACGGTCCTGATAATTGCAAAACCCCTCAACTAACATTTTCAATAATCAGTATAATTTTAGATCCATTCCAAACGATGTTTTGCATAATTATAGTGGTGAACATGGAACCTTCAACGGTTGTAGTCAACTGAAACAATGGAAATAGACACAATTAAACTACCTTGAAAACTACTTCCTTTTCAAAAATGAAAAACAAAATTTAGTTCTGAGTTTTCCAGGACCAAACCTATTTTTTGACAAATATTGTTTTTGGAAACGATTGATACTAAATCGAGAACCTTTACAAATTATTATTTTATGAACAACTTTATCTTGAAAATTTGCTGCATCGGTATTGTTGCAGGAGTTTCCCATGTTATTTAACTATGTTTCTTTTTTGTTCAACATAGTTGCTTATTCATATTGATATGAAAAACATTACTTTAACTGCATGTTAATTTAATTGATGATGGAACAAATAGGTTTGAAGAAGAAATATGGTAGGTTATTTTATTTATCTATTTTATTTATCTCAAATCTCTTTTAGGAGGCATATGGCAAATTAAATTAAGGAAAACATCTTCACTGTAAATGAAAGAACTCTGTTTTCAGATGTTGATAAAGTGATCGTTTTTTACATCTCTCTTGGCAATGATAACGAAAATATTTACTTAAATGCACCTGGAAGGCATATTACATTTTCAAGACATGACAAAATAAAAGGTACGGGTAGAGTGATTGTTATTTTTTGTTATTGTTGCGTTTATCTCTCTCCAACATTTTTCACACGCTCATCCACCTCTTAAACAATATTTAGCTATGTAAAGCGCAATACTGGATTTCTCAATTCGTTGATTTACTGTAATATCATTTAATTTGGCGGGAACGAATTTTCGCGCAAAACCCATAAATAACAAATTCGCTGGGGTATAAATTCGCTCAACTGTATTTTCTTTTAAAGAAACACTATTTAATGGTTTAATTTCGCTGGAGTTGAATTTCGCGCTCTTGTCGTAGCGCGAAATACGCGAAAATTAAACCCGCGCGAAATAAAATGATTTAACAGTAGTGAAAACATCGGACGTGTAAAAAAGTACGTATACGTAACTGTGTGTGTGTTTATCGTTGAGGCGATATTACAATAAAATAAACTTTATAAAGATATAATAATTCTTGATAAGTCATTGACAAACTGTAATGCCGATAAATCGAATCAGTCTTAGATTGCTATTGATTTTAACTTTCTTCTATTTATGGTTGAATTCTTCCATCTTCAGTCATAACGGTTAACAGTGCCGAAGGCTGCAGTCTAAATTTTTTGTTGCATTAGAACTGACGTTGTTGTTCATTAAGAAAATGGCTTGGCGTTATCATGTCGACTGACAATTATAACAGACGAATTTTCAGTTTTTAAAAATATATTTTAAATTTATGTCTTGACAATATTGTTTGAATTTATTCAACCCATGCGGCGTTGTTAAAAGCATCCACGTAAATACATGAAACTTTATACTAGAAAAGTAGTCCGATTCTTCTTTTATTTTTATTCAGCAAACATGTATAAAATAAACTTCAATTTAACATCGTTAAACAAATAACACTTACTATTATTAATGCAGTCTAAACATTACTGTTGCTGTCATTCTTATTTCATATAAAGTTTGAGTTGTTCAGATCAGCGTACACTAAATAAAAGCTGCTTCCCGGTTGGTTAAAAAAAAGTTAGGGGAAACCCGTAAGACTCTATAGAAACATTAGCTGATTGGCCAATATAGCTAAGGAAAAAATAAAACTCCTTCTAAAAAATAGAAATTGTGTATTTCTGCAGCTGTTGGAACCAAAAATCATTATCCAAAACATTTTGGATAAGAAAAAAATTACTTTTAAAATAATGCCTATAAACAGGCTAGCCACAAGTAAATTTAGTCAATAGGCAAGGGTGGTAGTCTTCAAAGTGAAATTTGAGGTAGAAACCTACGGTCATGGTGGTATTTCATCTATGTTTTTATGTAGATGTATATTCAAACTTCATCAGAAGACCATGCCTGATATTGTCTAAGAATAAATATATCAAGGAGACTCCCAAGACTCTATATAGAACATATAGGGAAACGCAATAGTGTACGCTGACCTAAAGGCAGCAAGATTCTGGATGTATGTGATCTATTGAGCGCCTTGTTTGAAACTGATTTTGTATACAATTTGTTAATTTTGTGAATATTGACAAATCTTAAGAATTTCTGCATACATTTGCAGCAGTTAGAAGGAGTCTGATTGTAAGTTGTTAATAAAGGGGGCCTCTGAATTAAGATAGTGTTGAAAATAGCCTTATTCACTATATTCAGATTGGGAGATGGTGTTGTAGCTTTGTTGAGACCTGCACTTTATTATATTTCCCATGAAAAGTATAGAAATTGTCACTTTGTAAGGTTGGATTGTTGTAAAACTATACATGGGAGTGCATTTTTTGTTATGCATTTGCTTATTTTGGTATAAAAAGGTTGCTAGATTTTGAGGATAATGCTTGCATTTGAGTAAACTCAGAGGTGGTTTTCACTGTAAGGTATATTTGGATCAAAAGTGTAGCTTTGATTTAATTCTGGTTAGGAAAAAGTGACTTTATAATGAATTAGATTTGCCTTTCAGACACAAAAACTGTGTTTTTCCCCTTTTAGAATTCTTTCTTAATATTTCAGAAAGTCACAGATTTGTTAGATATGTTTTTGATGCCTAATGTTTAACAGTGTAGAGTGGCTGTATATTAAAACTGGTAATAGAATAAAGGCAAAATGAGAAAAAATGAATTTTATGTGTGACTTTTGTTTGGTATGAGTTAGATTTCAGTTGCGAAGCAGTAAATTATTTCGCGAACAAATAATTTTAAGTCGGTTCCTGGAAGTTGCGATAAGCTTGACCATAAAATGCCACCGGGTATGTTAAATAGATCTCTGACTGTGTAAAGGATTTCACTTACTGATTTGCTACTATGATAGAGGTATACAATAGTTTTAAATTTTGTTTTTAACAGAAAATAGCAGTATTTCTCTGTAAAAGTGGTTAACTGGTTTTCTTTTGGGAGTCTGGTCCCAGAAAACCATGGATTTATGACAGAACTAAATCTGGCATATATGTTTACTAGGAATTGTTTAACATGGGGCCTTAAACATTGTCTGCTTGACACTTTTGTTTTCAAAACTATAGCACCAGCTTGAGATTTTTTGAAAATAATTATAGCAGAAATATGTTTATAATATTTATACCTACAAAATTGTAAGTTATAGCAAATTCGACTTATTTAGAGAACATGAGTTGTCTCCCTTTCAAGAAAAAAAATTGAAACAGAAAAAACATTTAATAAAATATGCTTTATTATACAATCAGAGCAATTGAATTACATAATAATTTAATCATTTCATGCATATTGACTATTTTTAAAGCATTTTGGATCTGATAATTCTTTATTTCATGGGATTTTAATATAGGATTACCTATGATGTGTGACATCATAGAGGCATTTCAGGGCAAAAACAAGCCCCTGGGTAAATAGCAGTGTCCAGTCAAGGTGTATTGTTTATTTTCATGCATAAAAACACATTTTATATGACAACTGGAAGAATTTAGTAAAAAACAGTCTCATGAAATGAATAATTTCCACTCCAAATGCATCAAAATGTCATTTTCTTTTGGATTTTCACTATGTCTTGGTTTCCACAAAAGTCATGGCTGTGTATTTTAAGTGCAGAATGATACTAAATAGACTGTGTTTCCATGAATAAATATGTTTATAGCTGCTTTTAATGTAAAATTCAGGAATTTGATCTTGCAGGTAGTGAAAATTTATTGAAATAATAGCCAGAAAATGTCTTCTTTTGTATTTTTACATGGGGTGGGGATACAAAAATGACTCTGTATAGAAGCATTTAAGGCCAAGCCAAAAAATTACTTGTTTAAAATATCATGCCTGTGTGGAAGTCTTCAGTAGTCAAGTTTTATAACATAAACTGGAATATTCTATTTTTCCTGATTTCTTTTGTTATGAATGTTAATAATCTGTTTATAGTGTTTTTAGTGTGGCTGAACTGTCACCAACTGCTTACACTTGAAAAAGGGCTGTGAGTTCAGATTTGAACAAAAACAAACAAAACAGGGATTTTAATTTTTGGAATTATTTATTTCTTCATTTTATACAATGTTTGAATATAACTAAAAATAATATGTGAGGCTTAAGATCAGCGTACACTAAATAAAAGCTGCTTCCCGGTTGGTTAAAAAAAAGTTAGGGGAAACCCGTAAGACTCTATAGAAACATTAGCTGATTGGCCAATATAGCTAAGGAAAAAATAAAACTCCTTCTAAAAAATAGAAATTGTGTATTTCTGCAGCTGTTGGAACCAAAAATCATTATCCAAAACATTTTGGATAAGAAAAAAATTACTTTTAAAATAATGCCTATAAACAGGTTAGCCTCAAGTAAATTTAGTCAATAGGCAAGGGTGGTAGTCTTCAAAGTGAAATTTGAGGTAGAAACCTACGGTCATGGTGGTATTTCATCTATGTTTTTATGTAGATTTATATTCAAACTTCATCAGAAGACCATGCCTGATATTGTCTAAGAATAAATATATCAAGGAGACTCCCAAGACTCTATATAGAACATATAGGGAAACGCAATAGTGTACGCTGACCTTCACCTGTTTGTATAACTAGTGATAACACAATCCAAATTGTAACAAATTGTGGATAAATTTGGCGGCCGCGTGCTACTCAGTTATATACAAGCTATCTTGGAGTACAAACGTGGCAGCGTTTAATATTGTGCTATTTGATTTATTTTAAACGTCGGACATCAAGAGCTACTGCTAACTAACGTACTAACTTTTCCTTACAAAGTCCTATAAACGTAACACATATGGTGCTCACTATGAAAAATGTTGCACAAAATTTTATTTCCAGATCATATGTTATGCATTATTCACATCTAGCGCTCGGAATTGGTCTAAATTACCGACACACTCTGCATTTGCTACCTTTGCAAACGTTTTTAATAAAAGGAAGAAACCTCCGACCTCGATTATTTTCCCCAACTTGGTGCACATATATTCTAGTGTTGATTCCGCATATGATTTGAACCTTAATTTTGCATTTCTCCGCACGCCATTTTTGAGTACCCGCTATGAAAAAAGTATTTTCCACGATGCCTTACTACATATGGAATCGTTATAGTCCAAAGTATAAATGCTTGTATACGTTAAATGTCATCTAATCGATTTAAAACAGAAAAAAAAACGAAGAGCAACAGAACATGATTACTCAGTTCATCTTCTGGTTTAGAGCTACGATGGAACCAGAGTTGCTTAGTGTTTCGCCTGACACATTCCTTTAGACGTCTTTAACGTTAAAGAACGTTAATATTGGAAAGCGGTTTAGTGTGTGGGTTAATTGCTCATTTATGTTAACATAAAATTCATAAAATAAACATTTTATCTGCCAGAGTCCGATACCCCTTGCAAGTAAAGAGATTTTTAAAATATTAAAAAAAAACAATACAAAACTATTACATGCACTTGATTGATAACTTTTTCACTCAAAGTTTAAAACAAAAGTTGCGAGAAAGAGCATGAAATTGGTCTAAATCAATGACACTGTATGAATATGTTACGAACATAACATAAGTTGCTAACACTTTCTGTAAGCTCGGTAATGATTTGGAAGTGATTTTCATAGTGAAAAGTTAATAACGTGTTCACTCAATTGTTTTAATAGCTTTTCTGCTGTTTTAATATCCAATGATAAGAATGCTGAAACTATAAATAATAATGATAAATATATAATAAAACAAATAATGATGCTTCAACATTGAACTGAAGTTGTCAGCTTTACACAAAATTTATTAATTTTAATTTCCTTTTTAATTTGAATTTTTTTACTAAGCCTGTTTTAGGTAATTCTGTAATCTTTACTCTAATGAAAAAGACAAAACATGACTTTACATAATGAATATACTGTTATGAGAACTAACACTATCATGAAAAATTTATGTACATTACACAACGTGAGAAGAAGTGCCGTGGACAACGTACTGCTTGTTCTGAACATATCTCGTCTGAGGTCGACACGCTATATATGAAAATCGCAAATTATGTAGACAATAAGTCACACTACTTAGAACCTTAAATGTGACGTTAAAGTGCCGTTTCCCAATGTTTGTAAAAGAATGGCATATGGGTCATGCCTCGAGACAACTTCAGTTATATTTTGAATATTTAGTTCATACTTTATTTTGACAAAAAAAAACTAACAATCATCGTTATTTTCTTGTAACAACTCGGTAGTTGTCCACATACCGACAACATATTGTTATAGTTACCGCGGAATGCATACAATAATGTCGTCTGCTCAACGTAATGATGTCATTTCAAGAATTGACGACCGAACTGTCCGAATGTACCTTATCCCGCGACGCGCCTCGATTTTTTTTTCATTTTTCCAGTCATAGAGCAGTCAGTGGATTTTTTGCATCAATATGCTTATAGTATGTTTTCATCGTTAACATTTCCACATAAGGTTTTGATTTAACAGATCATATTTCATATTATACATTAAATGTTAGATTAATCAGAGAGAGAGACAGAGAGACAGACAGACAGACAGACAGACAGACAGACGCTGAAGGAGATCAAGGTTATACTTCAAAATATTCTTTTGCAATACAAAAAATACAAAAACGGGCAAACGGTCGTTGGTAAAATGTACAAGCCATTTCAACTTGCAGGAGATATACACATTAATCAAATCGCACACTCGCATTAGTGACAGAATTAGTTACAAAAGCATCTGTCTCTTGGCTAGGAAGCCGTACTTATACAGATCATACAGAATAATAAAGTTTTCCTTCAAAGAGGTTTTCATAAAATTTACTGAAAATACAATGATCCATAAAAAGAGGTTACCCAAACTATGTTTAACTTGTCAAATACCCACACAGGATATTCAACAGTCAATATACTGTATATTTGTATATTCGCAAATTCATCCCAGAAAGTCGGCGGTTGCTTTTATCTTTCTTCCCGTTTTTTCGTCTTCAGCCTCGACCTCAATTTCTGTGCCACTAAAGGTGAAAGTAACCCATACTGTACGATCAAGGTCACCATCATGATCTGGAAGGTCAATGGTGAACTGTCCTATTTGTGTGCAGCCCTCGGTGGTGTATTTAGGATTTTTTAACTCAGAAGCAAATATGGAAAATGCCATTTGTGTTTGATCTTTATTTACAGGACAATAGTGCTGCTTTATTTGTGGTTGTCCAACATCGACAACTTGACCTTTCTCCACGTGCTTATCAAATATATCAGTGCAGTTGACACCACGTTCACAGACCATACGTTTGCTCTCTGGGTGTTCACCTTCTATAAAAGGTGTGGTTGTTGCATACGTGTATTTCACGATTCGCTGAGAAATCGATTTTGGACTGTGACAAAATATCAACGCACCTCTCATGATCGATGAAGAAGCATCTACTGGAATTATAACCAGACTTTTCAACTTCATGGACTGTGATGTCAACACCACCTAACAAACAGGTTTAGGTATAAAAAAAAATCAAAACCAAATTTTATTTCAGATACAATACAAGTGTGACTTTTTTTACTATTGATATGCTGGTCAATAAAACTTAACACGTAACACGTTCGCATACACGTAATAATCAGTGTAAAATTCTTATGACATTATGGAATATTTACTGTTGGCGCTGTGTTAAATTGCTTTGCTAACGTATACATAAGAAATCGTTTGTAGAAAAGACAACTATAATTCAATATTAAAGATAAAAAACCGGACTACTCCCCTCAACCCCTATCATAATGTACCTTCAGAAATACTGCATGCAATCGCATGTATATGAAATGTTCCCACAATTGAATCAATAGTTTACCTTCATTAATTTGTTTGCTTCGTTTAATTTTCTAGATCTAGTATTTCATGCGTTTAATATTGTTGTTAAACTTAACTTAAGAAGTTATAATTGTAATTATTTTAACATTGATAAATTCCTTATGAATAAAGTGTGAATAACATAGTACCTCCAACATCCAGCACGATGTACTTTGCACCAGCCGGAAATGACGACACAGACACACCTGTTTCATCCCTTCTTTGAGAGACCGGCAGATGTCGACAAAATATTGATGCAGCCTCAGGTTCAAGAGCTATACTCAACTTTTCTGATGCGATTCCAGCCTGAAAATTTGTTTAATTATATTAATAAACTTTTAGATGTATCTAAATGGGAATCGTCTAAAGCTACAGGTTTACGTGCACACTAATTGACTGCCGCTTTATGTTTTACAAATACATGTACCTCCTTTAATTTATACATCGTTGCCTTCTACATGTATAAAACAAAATCTGTCCAGCTTCTCTCATGAATTTCTTTGCAGAATCGGTCCAAATGGCTGGTACAGTCAAAACCCAGTGAACATCGTCTTCACCAATACCTCCTACAACTCGTTTACTGACAACTTCATGCATATCGTTCACCAAATACAGAATCACCATAGCGAAGACATCCAACGCTGGAAGTTTACGTCCCATTTCGTCTTCCAGTAGAATCGTTTTGTCTATTCTCTACAAGAGAGGAATTTAGTAGTGAATATGCGATAAACACTTAGTACTCGAATTGTTAAAAAATACATATTAAGAAAGCCAATAATAAATGTTCTTCACACAAGAGCAAAACTGAGTGCGGCAAAAAAGAGAGATACAAAGAGCGGGAGAGAGCAGGGGGTCCCAAATAATAAACGAAATAGATAACATTTTTCATGTTTCAATTTTTTTAGAGACCAGAACATCAGCAGATGCTAAGCGTATTGCTTCTTAGGCCCATTTGGAATACCAGCTTTACATGATGGAGGAAGACCCCAGGTGCCCCTTCCGACAATTTTCAAGCCCGAGCGGGCACCTGGGTAGAACCACCGACGTTCCGCAAGCTAGCTGGCAAGCATCCTCACCTAAAAGATCTTGACCGTGTTTGGTCCCGATCTCACAGCGGCTAAGGGCAAGTGATTCTCAGTCGGAAACCTTAACCACTCGGCCACGGATGCCCCTGCGTGATAACGGCCTAGAAACAGTGGGTGGCTCACATTTCCGTCACCTTCGTGCAACCAAAGTACACAGCAAAGCAACCACTGTTGAGGATTTAACAATAAAGAATGCAGAGAGTTGTAGAATAGGAGAGTCATGTTTTATTGAAGCTTCTGTTCGCATATGTAAACTGTTCAACAAGGCACCGTGTACGTGTTTTTCAATATCAGGTACTGGAGGGGAAAGTGTGAGGTAGGTGTTTTTTAGAACTGGTTTGAATCCCCAATTGCAAAATGCTTTGCCACTGACCGTTACAATGCAGTCACGCGTCGGATTTGTAGAATTGTTTATCAATATTGCTTGTGTTTTCTTGACATAGATCATGTAAGCGCATGCTTTTTTTTCTTCACTAGGAATCTATTAAGTTATTTGTTTATAAAAATGTACCAAATTATATTTTTCAAAATATTGCCCATGAAAAATGAGAATGAATTAAAAACTCTTCTTCTTAAATAAGGAAGTTAAGGAAGTAATAATATTAGGTATGTTCACTTGTCATAAATATATTAAAACGTCTTACCTCTCCAAGTTTCTTGTTTAACATCATCTTAAACCGGCGAAAATAGAAAAAGTCTTCATGTTCTTCTGCCTCTACCAGGTCTTTATACCTGTCTTCCGCATCATACCCAAACGCCTCCAGTGTCTGCCCATCTGGTTTTACTAACACCACTGTTGGTGTTTTCTCAGTTGTTATTGTACCAGATTGCCATTGACGAACGTAGCTCGGTCTTGATGGATGGGTTGGAATTATTTCACCAAGAAAACTTGTACTTATGTATTGATATGAGAACCTGTTGGGGAACCCTAGAACCTACTTTAAACCCCCAGTGGTAGTTTGTTTTGCCACTGACCGTTCCAAGGCACTAACCCCAAGGGTTCTCATTTTCGTTAATTGTTTGTGGCGTCTGATTTGAATTGAAATACTTATAACAAACATTCTCTCTTTTCCTCTCTTCTTTTTATTGCGTGGAGAGGCTGTATTTTGTATGTGTTGCGATTCCTGATATGCATATTTCACTTTTTATAGGATTTGTTCCTTGGATTTGTTCCTTGAAACCGTGACGTTAATTAACCTTAACCTATTCGTTCTTGAAAGTGTGACTTTAAGCCTTAAATGCTTTGTACGTTAAAAGTGTTTAAGTTTTATTCCTATACATTGTTAACTTCTTTTAACATAATTTGTCATATTTATGCAAAAGCATTACTTTAGTTCATATTTTCGATACATATGTCTTTAAGTTTTCTTCATATCTGAATGGGGAAATATCTTTTTCTGATATCAGTATTCCAATTTTACTCGTTTCTAGTTACACACAAGCGTTACAAGCATTTGCAATACATTGAAATAACAAACGGCGCCAGGTGTTTAGCAGGTTGATGATCTATTGATCACTGATCAATATTTTATTTTGAAAGAAAAGCCCTTTATGAATTTGGTTTTACTGCATGATATCTCGTTTCAAACATTCATAATGAAATTATAATAGCTGTTTAGTACTAACAGTCGTTAAGTACCAAAGAAAAAAACTACGTATCTGATTTCGCCATTTAACAATAGAATCAATCGTTTGAAAACATGTTATTTTGCCCATATTTTAAAAATGTGCCGGTATATAAACTGAAGGACAAACAAGCATGGCAAAAACAAGCAAATCTGGCAACGCTATGCTGCACCTAAAGAATGGCATTTCGAACCTTTTTTCAGTCAGGAGGAATACCCATATAAATTAAAGTAAACAAATACGACCCACTGAAATTATGTCTACAAAAATAATTATTACATGAACTATAAATAGACGCAACGCGATTGGTCGCACCCCCAAAATAACCGAGTCAATAAATCTAGATATTGACCCGCTTTCGCTGCTATTGACCTGTCTATAAATAGAATCCGAAAGTTTCCATCTTTTATATTATTTATAGTTCATGTTATAAAACAGTTATTTACTTATTAGCTGGGAAATATGCTGTTGATATTGACCGCAAAAATCGTTATTGACCTCGGCTATCGCCTCGGTCAATAACGATTTTTTAGGTCAATATCACAGCATATTTCCCAGCTAATAAGTAAATAATTGTATAATACTGACTATTTGCAAAGAGAATATATATTCATGGACGATTGGAAGATTCCACCTTTTCATAAACTGAGAATGCTCGGGGAATATTCAATCCACTTTTATTATATTTACAATCAAAATCGGAATTATTAAGACAATGACCTCTTATACATTTAAAAAAAATATTATTTAGTAATTCACTTTACTACGGAATTCCGTTAGGGCCATCGCCTGTTAATGAAATAGTCCGAAACGCGAAAACACGAAATCACGAAAGTACGATGACGAAAACGCGAAGTACGATGACGAAAACGCGAAAGTACGATGACGAAAATGCGAAAATGCGAAAACGCGATGATGAAAATGCGATATAATTTCGCGTTTTCGTCATCGTACTTTCGCGTTTTCGTCATCGTAGTTTCGTGTTTTCGCGTTTTCGTCTTCGTACTTTCGAGTTTTCGTGTTTTCGCGATTTCGTGTTTTCGTCATCGTACTTTCGCGTTTTCGCACTTCGCCTTCCGGTGCACATGCGCATACAGGGATTCTCCATCCACATGGGATATGAGAAATGTCTGATTCGGACAATGAATATGAAGGTAACATTAATTCAGTACGGAATAACGTTAGGACCATCGCCTATTAAGGAAATAGTCCGAAACGCGAAAACACGAAATCACGAAAGTACGATGACGAAAACGCGAAATTTTATCATTATCATTTTCGTGTTTTCGTGTCTTCGTCATCGTGTTCTCGTGTTTTCGTCATCGTACTTTCGCGTTTTCGTCATCGTACTTTCGTGATTTCGAGTTTTCGCGTTTCGGACTTTTTCATTAATAGGCGATGGCCCTTACGGAATTCCGTACTTTACATATGTATGTATTTGTAATGACATGTATCTGTCATGTAATTTATACTAATTAAAATGATTTATGAAATAAATAGGGTTACATTGATAAGAGCTTGAATTAAAACAAAGAAAATATGAAAATATGGATCATTAAATAACATTAACCTTGAATGGTTTCAAATAGCAACCTTAAACGCAGGCTCAGTTTGATTCGGCCTGTTCATGGGTAGGAGTGAAACTCATTATTTACACCAGTTAACAGTACAATATCAATCCATCCCAACGATGGTGTGCATATCGCGGAGAAACCACAGCGTTATCATAAAAAAGTTACGTTCGTTTTTTTTTTAAACAAATAAGTATCAATATGATCAGATTTAATAATTTTGTCATTTCTGTACTGATGGAATGTTTTATCTGCAAAGCAAAGGCAGGTTATAATCTCTGAGAGCCACGAAACAAATAAATAAGAAAAATGAAACAGGCCTGTTTCATTGGGCTTGTTGATTGTCAGTAACTGGTCGCAATTATACAAATTAAAAATTTCAATTAAGTAAAATTATTAATGTTTTTAGTTTCTTAAAAACAAAATTGCAGCTCTATTTACAATATGCGTAATAATGCTAAACAAATATAATCTTGTAATTATTACAAATATTTTCAAACCTTATTTTTTATATCTTAAAATCAAAATATTTTAAAAGCAAAAATAAACTTACCATTTCGAATTTCTTTCAAGACAACCTTATAACTTTTAAAACCAGGATGTTCATTCTAGTTTTGTTTCATGGAACGAGTGCCAAATTTAGTCTTTAAATAAATGAAAGGGGAATTTTGAAAGCCACCAAACACGAAAGACATGAAATGCATGAAACGCATGCTTGGGTTGATTAAGCCTGTTCAAAGCCTCCACAAATAGTATTATAAATTCATTATAAACTCTCTTGAAATATACATGTATGTAGCGTTATGTTTTCTTGATGAGCTTTATCAATAACGATCCTTGAATGTCATTAATTACGATACATATAAATATTCAGTGGCACTCAACCCGGGTGTAGGCGGCGTAAACAGTAATATGCATTTTCATTACTGCCCAGGAACAGGTGTAAGACCTGTAAATAGACTTCCCTATATAAACTGTAGTAAACATGACATGTTTCAAAAGTACCATTTGATCAAGGGCTAACTTGCATGCTTCTAAAGCTAAGTGTTTCTTCTGTCCATTTCCAGCAAGAAAAGAAGGGGTCATCAATTAACATAGATTTGATGCCTTGAAACCGTTGGTCTGTTTTATTTTCACTGAACTGTGTGAACTTCAAAACTGTTTTACATATGCCATTCAAAAAATAAGGCTTTTTCATATGCTGCATTTCTAAACATATTTTTGCTATCAGTTTGCCATGTAAAAGCATGTAATTTACTAAACATGTTCCTTTCAGGACATACTAGCCAAAAAATTCCCCCAAAAGGCCAAAAACTTTGGACTATTTAGTGTCAGCCATTGTCTGATAGTAGGAACATCCGGTGGACTATTTACAAGTAATTAGCCAACAGGCTCAATCAAACCCAGCCTGCAATATTTTGATATGTGCTGCTTTCGATGGCTTTTAAAGTTTCTTTATCATCTTTTAGATTTCTATTTGATATCTGAAGATGATGATTGTTTTTAGTGCCAAAAACTTTCCATTTATTAGTAAACCGCATGTGAAATAAATTGAGCTTCATATAAAACATTCAAAAACCACTAGTGTTGTTATCGATTGTTATGATCGATATTTTATCAAACGGATTTGCCCTAAACGAGAAAACGATGGGCGGAAGTAAACAGAATAGAATTTTAACAGGGGATCAGAGAATATGGAATAAATCCAGCATTTAACAGACAATTCTAAAAGCAAAATAAAAAGTTTTTGGAACTATTAACACATACAAAAGTATCGTGCTCAACGACGGTCAAAGGACTTATAACAGCACTGATTGGATGTACAGCAATTACGTAATTTTCAACATCTATAACAATGTGCCGATAAATAAACTGAAGGGCAGAAACTGCAATAAAAGCAAAAGACCTGTAAGCTGTAAATATTCAATCAAAATACCGCGACAATGTAAGTATGATTTAACCAAATCAGAAGACATAGCTATTATTCTTACAAAAAGCACTCTAATCATGATGATAAAACCAACATAACGGTCCGAAACAAAATTAATTTAACAAACAAGACCATGTTTATTTTGTTTTAGACAGAAAGGCCGGTTCAAGTGTTGACCTTTTCAGAGATAATATTGTTTATAATGTACTTGAGCAGTGTGGCGGCTCTAAAAGGTCTCCCCGTAGATTTTGGGAATCTAATGTAACGATTGTTTTTCAAAAAAATATTTCCATCAATTCAACATACTGAAATTCATATGAGCAAAAAAGGTTGAAATATGCATATCAATAATTGCCCCATTCAGAAGATTCAGCCCTCCACACACAGTCAAGAGGAAGAGAGGAAAAAAGAGCATGGTTTATAAAATGACACATTTCAAAACAGACATCCCAAACATGAGAACATGTGCAAAAGCTTATCGATATATCCAAATACTGTAATATTATCATACAATAATCATTTTGCAGTGTCTTTTCAAAACTCGACATTAATACTCATTACCAGCCCAATAAAAGTAAAGATATCTGAACTTTTACGGCAGGGATCGCCTGTACATTAACTTTTGTGATAAGACTATTGATAATTCGCTTGTCATACGTATATATGTAATGCTAATGACATCCGTATTATAACTTTTAACTTGTTATTTTAATCGACATTGATAGCGCTTGAAAATTTAAATAATTGAATCACAGATCGTAAAAATATTTCGATGGTTTAGAAATTAATGATGGAAGAGTCAGTCAAGATAAAATCTTTGATAGCAAATAGGAAAAATAAAATGTGCCCAGATTTTCTAAGGTTGTTGATGGCATATAATTAGTGAAAAATAAATGTGAGATAAATGATAATTATTTTAAGTTCCATAAAAACGAAAATAGAACTGTATTAACAAAATTGCGTTATAACTATACAACACATTTACATTAAAGACCTATATTTAAAGTTAAAACTCCTTTGAATTATTGTGTCGTGAAATGATTTAAAATTAAATAACTTTAACTTACCATTCTGACTTTCTTTCAAGACAATTGTAGAGCTTTGCAAACCCGGATGGTCAATCTAGTTTCGATTTCGTGGATAGAGTGCCAAAAATGGTCTTTAAACACATATTATGTACAAACCGCGATTCGATCTGAGGTTACCCGATACGCATTTGTACAAAAGTAGAAGTCTCGTATCAGGGAAAAACACAACCAGAAAATACGGAATTTTCACACAGTCATTAAAGGTGTAAAAGTAGTAAATAATAAGGAATCTTTGAAAGCCACTGAAAACGATGCAGGTTCGGTTTGAATAAAGCTGTACATAGCTAGAGATAGAAATGTCTATTACTGCCCACACAACCAGTAAATGACACAATGCTGTCCCATCCCAAATGAGGTGTGCATATAAACTTTAATGCGTGTTTTCATTCTTAGACCACGGTCTCTTGACCCCCAGATAAAAAAGATTCAATGTCAAGACCCTTCTCGAGAACACAATGTGCAGAACTCAACAGCAAATAACTTTGGCATGGAATCTGAAATAGTAATCCTTTACATCACATCGGTTGCCAAAGGAAAAAAACTAAAACACAAGATGTAAATAGTTGGGTGATTGGACAATATCAAAAGCTTAGTGAGTTGGACATAAAAACAATACTGGAATAACAGTTTTTTATGAACACCCTTAGCAAGAAAAGGTTTCTTGCTTCGCGACCTTCAAAGGAAAACTTGAACATACATACAGCCGTCATATGGCACAACCAACGCTACTGTGGTACTGAAATACTGAATACTATATATGACTGATACTGTTAATACTTCTTCGAAGATGGGCCATCTTCGACAAAAACTAGAAAACAAATCATCGTTAACGTATTAAATACATCAATGTATCTCTTATTCTAACATTATTTTAACTTTGTTCAGAATATCTTGGATGGATTTTAGACCGTGTCATATGAAGTAAAAAAAACTAGTTCATCAGGTCATATTTAATAAAAAAGTTATAAACGTTTTTCGTTCGAGTATCATTAAACGTGGTCAGAATATTTTCCATAATGATCTCTACCAAAAAGTTTAAATATGACATTGGTTTCCCAAAGGCCAAATTGCTACAGGAAAGACTAAGTTGTTTCTCTAGAAAAAAATATACGGACAATTTATAAGTTATATTTTTCCAAGTCAATAAATATCGCTTTGATCAACATATATATTTTATTTAGCACGTGTTAAAGATGCCAGGGACAGTTCCATAGGGGGTTCAGTGGAATTGCTTGAATGCTCTTTTTGGGGCAGCAATATTTAATTTTTATGTAATATCCTAAGACTTTCTCCAGTAAACTCAGTTAGTTATTTAATTGGAAGCAACTCCTGTGATTGTGTGCAGCAAACTCCAGCGCAGTGATCCCCCTTTGAAGCTCGGTTCTCTATCTTGGCTAGCATGCTACCTATAGAATGGTACATGTATCTCGGGTTCTCATTTTTGTAGTTAGTCACTGTGGTGTCTTTTTTGAAACTGATCATTTTATTAACCATACTCTCTCCCTCTCTCTTTTTCTTGACTGTGTTGGGAGGCTGTTTTTCTGAATGTGGCTATTCGTGATTATGCATATTTCACCTTTGCATCAACATTGTACGTTATATAGTAATAAATTTTCTAAAAAGTTTTCTCAGATCAGTATATTATTGTTATATCTGGGCAAATGAACAGACTATAAATATGAACAAATGATTTAAGAGAAAAGTAAATCTTAAAAATGCTTTATGTAAAGTTCGAATCTTTATAATTAATTAAAATCACTCTATGTTAAACAAGCACCTATCTTACACAATTTACAATATTACACAAAAAATTGATCGTCTTAAAGCAAATATTAATGATTCACTTTTAATTATTATTAAACCTAAAAAGATCAAAATAGTGCAGGAAGTTGTCTTTGTCAATTTTAGGTTAATTTAATAGATTATTTCTGACCAATATGCGAACAGTGCAGATCCAGAACAGACGGCACTGGTTGCTGAAGCGTAAAAATGCGTATATATGAAGGAAAGGGGCAGCATTTTTCACAAAATTTGAAGAATAAGAAACACTTTGTAACCTCTGTTTCTTTATTTTTGTTTTCTTCATACCAACAAGTTTTATTTTTACAACACTGCAAACCTTTTAACAGTTATATTCAAACTACGCCTATTTGCAACGGTATATTTAGCCTAAATCAACAGCAAAACTGATGCACAATATTTCGGCATCAGATGGAAGTCAAATTGCTCTCAACAAATTATGTATAGTAAAATCTCTGATTAAGACCACTCCGATAATAGGTACACAATTTCACAAAGTCCCCCATTTTACAGTTTTGCACTAATGTACACTCCAAAATTAAGATCTCTTTAGTGCACTGCAGTACAACATAAATATCCCCTTTTTACAGTTTTGCAGTATTTTCCACTTCAAAATTAGGAACATTTTAGGACAGTCACGAGGGTCTTAATAGCGACGTTTCCCTGTAATACATAATTATATGTAATTCAATTAGCATGAGAGACAAATACGATTTCATTTCGTATTAAAAATTAATATGAATTTACTAAATAAATTACCAAACAACAGATTGTGGCAATGCATAAAATATGTTCATTACAGAAAACAAATTCAAAAAAATTCGTAATATGACAGAGAAGCACAAGAGCTGTAACATCTTAAATTTTAAAGAATTAATGATTAAGAAAACTCAAAAACTATGAATAAATAAACAACAAAATCCATAGATTGAGCTGTAGATATCAGATATGTTGAATTGAAAACAGTATAATTATAGCATATTTAGGTAAAATTGATGTTCAGGAATTCCGGTCAAATATACTCACAGAAAAAAGATAATAAACTTTGCATCACGAATTAAATCAGCCTTATTTGTATCTCTCGCAGTGAGGCATCAATTTTCATATTTGATAACTATATCCTTGTAAAAAAGAGCAAACAAGTTGAATTTCTTGGACCTTTGTGTGTGGAACTATATCCATGTATTACTAAACAAAACAAGTTGAATTTCTTGGACCTTTGTGTGTGTTTTGTCTGTGGCATTATAAATTCTAATGATTTTTGCAAAAAAAGTACTTTTTATTAACATTTTTTCATAATTTATAAAAAGTCACTTTAAATGAAATGAAATCTTCCAGTCAAAGCAATATTTAGTATACAGATTATAAAATCTGAGCTTATATCTGAGCTTAATATTAACAAAGATATTTTTACAACAAAGTAAGAAGTTGGGTTCGCAACCTTTGCTTGGTTTTTACATCCCCCTGACAGAGATGTAAGCGGAGTTTTCATTTTAAACCCTGCACCCGAATTTTAAATGATTTACAAACACTATTTACATAAACTCGTATTCAAAATTGGCAACTTCAGCATGTTTCAACAATGGAGTGCATACAGACTGGCTAAGCCTCTTAGAATGAAATGCAATACATTAAAACATGTATCACATTACAATTAAACTTTCTAATAATTATGTGTTTTAACATAATACAATCACTACTAAACTAGATTTTAACTGGCAACATGAACTAATCATATGGGAAAACAATATGCATATACCCTTTGAGCAGGCAATATATAAACTCCTCACTCCATCGGATATCGCTTATATCCCATGGTTTTCTATGCAAATTAAACATAATTTTGAGATTGGCATCAAACATAAATTTTAACCATTTACTTCATATGTACATGTTTACTGCTTTTGCAATTAGTGTAGATTCAGATCAGCTGGCATTCCATGCATTGGAGCTGGATCTGCACTGTTGGCTTTTAAAATAATTAGTTTATTTCTTACCAATTGACGACCAGAGAGATAAGATGGCACAGTTGTGCCAGCTGATCTGGATCTAGGCTGGATGCACATGCAATAAAACATGTATATAATATTATGGAGCCAAGGGTAAAACAATGTTAGTTCTTGCAAAGTATATGTCAGTTAAATATATTTTATATCAAGACCACATCTAAATTAAAATGAGCTTTTTAAAGGAAAATTCCTTAGATAACACTAAATGCCCATACCAGTAAAACTGAGATTCCATGAAAACTGCACAATGTTAATTGAACAAAACACACACAAAATATTTCTTTTAATTTTGATCATTTTGCAATACCCGTGTCACAGTCACTGCAATTTACTAGAGCACCCACAGTTAATGTAAATTAAGCATTCACAAGTTTCTGCAATATCTTATCATTAATACACACTTATCATTAATAAAACACACTATAATTTATCTCTTAACTCAATGGGTATGACTTTTGTCACATGGGCAAACAGTGTAGATCTAAATCAACCAGCACATTGGTTCCTTCTCTTCAGGATTAACACTGATCCTTTTAGATTCATCAGATTATGCTGACCAAGAAGCAAATGGTCTTAATCAGATGGCACCAAATTGATGTGGCAGCTGATCTGGATCTACTCTGGATGCACATGCAATAAAACCAGTTCATTTGGCGTAAAGATTGAAACAAAAAATCAAACAAGTAGTAAGTTTCAAAAACAAAAACGTAAAATATAGAATACCCGACATGTTAGTCATGGTAAGATTGAACACATTGTATATATTGTACAGGTTATCATCATACATCATCTCATGAAACATAGCTGAAAATTACTGTGGTGTCATTGTTTTTCGCAAGAGGGTATTTTTTGCATATTTCACTTTAGGTCAAGTATGTGAAATTTAACCTCCGGAAATTAAACCCTTTCACAATGTGACTTAATAGAATAATAGTTGCACTAATTTATGCCCCCATTAATTTGTCATTTACTGTGTTTTGGGCACATATTTTCATATTTCTCATGAAATATAATGATACAACAGTTAATAACCGTATAACCTTAGCAATATTAGTTAGTATATCAACAATAACAACCAAACAATATAAATGACTGAAAGACAAAAATTCACATTTTGTCAATGATAACCAGTTCACCTGCAATCATTTGTTTCACATTAAATCCAGTTATAAATTGCCAATCCAAAAAAAAATCAGCCACACAATTAAGCACACTTCATACACATGTTTGACCATAATAGAAGCAGCCTGCATAGGTAGGGACATAAAACAATAATCTGTATATCATACGTGTTGCAAAATTGTTGGATAATTTTGACCCATTACAAAAATCCAGATTTATTTTATCAGCATTTAATCTTTATTTTAGCAGGTACAAATTCAAAAATTCCATATTTTAACACCACCCACACAGTTTTTCTAATTTAAAAAAGTCACACATAAGAAAACAAAGTTACAAACAGACTGTCTTCATTGATTTTGTTCAGTAGTAGATAAACTCAGAAATGTTTACCCCAAAAAGTGAAATATGCATATCAGGAATAGCCACATCCAGCAGACACAGCCTCCAAACACAGCCAAAAAGTAGTGAGGAAAAGAAAACATGGTATTACAATAATCAGTTTCAAAATAGAGAAACTTGACAGTTTCTTAACTTTATCATATGAAGCACAAACATATGATTTCGGTTTCTATTTTTTCTGATTGGCAAACCAACATTCAGTCTTCATGACAATGTGTTACACTGGTGAACAAATTTCTACACAAGTTAACAATCAAACTAAACAATGCAATACACAAGTAAACAATGTGATCCATATGTAAATAAAGTAATACATATGATAACAATGTGAATATTATGTAAACATTGTGAAACATGTGTAAACAATGATACAAAGGCAAACAATATTATACACAAGTTAACAATGTGATACCCAAGTAAACAATGTAATACATATGTAAACAATTCGATACTCAAGTAAACATCGTGATACACAAGTTAACAATGTGATACACAAGTAAACAATGTGATACTCAAGTAACCAATGTGATACTCAAATAACCAATGTCAATCACAAGTAAACAAACATGATACATATGTAAACAATGTTATACACAAGTAAACACAATAACACAGATGTGAAAAATGTTTTGAGATTCTTAAATAAGTAAAATGAACATAAAACAACTTATATGTTTACTTAAACATTTCAAAATAAATAAAATCCCAAATACCCTATGGATGTTACATTGCAAAAGCTTTCTAAACCAGACGGTCAGTAGCACATTTTAGCTCCAGGGATAAAATGAGTATTTACACGATGAAAACATGAATATAAATACATGATCCCTGTTATCCCTTGATTTGAAAACATGGTTTGCAGAAAAGGGGTAATTTAACCCTTTACTCCACATATACGCATTTTTATGCATGTGTGACCAGTGTAGATCCAGATCAGCTGGAACATCCATGTCATCTGATCTGGATGTGCACTGGTCGCATCTTGGTCAAAAATAACCTAATTAATCTAAAAGTGAACTGTTCAGATCATGATCAGATTGCATGGACGTTCCAATTGATCTGGATCTACACTGTCCTCCCATGGAATTTAGGCTTATATATATGGAGGAAAGACTTAACTTGGTCATATGAATAGTTTCCTGTTTGTTTTTTTTAAATTTTGGAATCAGTTCAAGCCACATGCAAGTAGCTTGTTAAATGAGACTTAAAGTTAAAATCAAAACCATGTTCCTACCTAATTATAAATGGCATGCCACTACAAAATGGTGCTTATGCTGAATAAACTGGCACTTACAAATAAAGAATTGATACCCTTTGTTCCCTGATGTATTTGTAATTTAAATAAAATTTAAAAATCTCTATTCTACTCTAAAATCTAAGATTGAAACTTAAAAAAGAGAAATTTCATGTTTAAAGAAAAACACATTTAAATGCAATAACAATGGCAGTTAGAAATGGTAAAAATTGTAAAAAGACAAAAATCCTAAAAATAAATCCAATAAACATTTTTTTTATCAATGATTTATGAGATTTTAAAACATTTGCATAATAAAGGCCTTGTTCACCAAAGTGGTTTAAAACAAACCATCAACTAATAAAAATCTAACAATAAAGAATATCATAATTATTAAATTTCTATTTGATAAATCTGAACTGTTTCTGTTTATAAAAAATATGGACCATGTCAAGCATAAAAGTATCTCCAGAAGTAATTTTGACATTTTTAGCTTTTGCTATTTTCCAAAAGAACACCAGTTTGTAATTCAATATCGACAGTTTCACTGGAAGCTATTTGTTATTTCATATTAAATGAACATTTATGTTAGCAACTAGCTATCACATCTAATGTACTTTGCTGACAGCAATATTTCTTTTAGGCTGAAGAAATGAACATCCAATCAAATTTGCACATAGTAATATTTCTGAGATTTTACACAACAGATACTAGATACATAAATAATAAGCTGCCGGAAGCAATTGATGATTTTTCTAATGAGCGAGATTCTTGACAGATGAAGCGTCTAGGCAAGCATCTCGTTTCATGACTTCACATGTTCTTCCGAACACACATTGCAAGCTTTTTGACTCAGAATAGTAAACGATGCTGAAAACAAATCAACATTAACATATAAATTTTATGCAATTTTGAACTCGGCAGTATTCTCATTAACCAACATATATACTGCTACTTAATATGGCAGTCACTTGCAATAAAGTGCATGCTACATTTTTTCACTAAAGTTTGTTTATTTCTCATATTTTAAATTGTAGAAAATGCAAGTATATTGTTTAGCTTTTATAATTTCACTTTTTGTTTATTTTAAACATTTGCATAAATAGCATATCTAAGCATAAAAATAATTATCGGAGTATACAAATAAAGAAACTGTTTCTTAAAGCAGCCTATTCACAGTTCATGATCGGATACTTCAATCTGGCTAATATTTATTGCTCCACTATGTAATATTATACAGTTATTTCATATGTGATTTGGGAACAGTCAAAATGTTGGCCCGAGGTGGAGGGGATAGTGTTTTGAACTGTTGCCCGAGGCCGTCGGCCGAGGACAACAGTTCAAAACACTATTCCCGACACCGAGGGACAACTGTTTGACTGTTTTATTACCTGATTAATTACTGTTTTAACAGTACTTACAGATGAAAAAAGGAAAAAGAAAATAATTTTGCAAATATGTTTTTAATTAAACTTTTTTAATTTAACAATCTTGTAACTATGTCACACTGCCAACATTTTGTATGTCAGTAGGTTTTCATATTGTTTTTCTCTGTTATTTCATAAAAAAACTTATGGAAACTGTCATTTTGCTGACAGAATTTTAATTTGTTTAAATACATCACCACGTTTTATTTATGGAGAAATAAGTATTTGAGTCAATTTGTTTCTTTACTGTTCCACATGACGTCATGACATCAGAGCACATGAGGGAAACAGTCAAAACTATTGACCGGTCAACAGTTTGGACTTTTCTTGACATTCAGAAAACAGTCAAAACTACCAAATTACATTTATATAAGGTATCAGGTAATAAATTAAAATGACTGAACAAGAGCGAATTTCACAGAAATTTGGGACATATCAGTACATTCAAGGATCAGCTGTGAGCGAATTTTACTGTGTTAGTAACGCTATTACAACTTTGGCTTAAAATATGTTCACTCGTATGTTGAATATAAGAATAATAAATCACATTTACTTTGTTTACATATCGTCTTCACTTCATATTATTAATTTGAATAATTGAAAAAAATGACTACTTTTATCCCTGATATATGACCAGGCACCTTTAAGTATTATCAACCCTTGAGAAGCATTCAAAATGGAAATAAACAAACTGTACTTACTGACTAAATCAGTGAAAACTTGAGGTTTATTTCTCCAGCGTACACCAATTATATACACTGGTACCCCAGTTAGCACGAGTAGAAGTCCCATGCCTGTGTCTTTAGGGGCGGCAAACAGTGGTACAATCAGCAAGAATATAACAGCAATAAGGAAAATTATCGGGATGGCGATGTTAAACTGAAATATAAATATATTCCTTTATTATTATTAAATTATCAAAAGTGAAAACTTACAAAGTTTACTGAATTGAAAAGCATTACTAATCAAATGATCAACAATGAAAACAAATATTAATTGAATGGCTCGAATTGAATACTGGCACCAGCCAATCTGGATCTACTCTGGTTGCATATGTGTAAAAAAAACTATATATGGAGGAAAGGGTTAAAATTTACAATCCCTTCAAACCAACTGGAGTTATGAAATATTACAATAAATATTACAACAATTCAAATCCGTCTTCAAAGAGGATAACCCAAAACTGTTTTTTGTTCACAGGTGAATTTAAATCAGTAAGTGGGACAAATAATGTGTGGTCTTTATTTTGTTTTTACAGGTGTTCTTTAGCACAGTTTGGACTGTATTTTAGAATTTTGAAATGAAATGTGAACTAAACTATTCCTACAACTAGGTGATTTGAATAAGGTACCGTATTAATTATGATTACATGTACAAAATACAATCAGTGCTTCTTAAAATGACTACAGTGAATTCCCTATCAATACCACTTTTGTGCCTGAGAAATAAGGGTCTTAATATTGGGGTGGACATTATTTCTGAATAGAAAATAGTTCCAAACTGTAAAATGGGAATCTGGAATAGTGGTCATGTTATTGAGGTGGTCTTAATTTGTGGGTGGTCCTAATGAGGTATTTTACTGTACCATATTTCAATTCACTGCTGTTAGCATAAAGAAAATCATTGGAATTTGGCAAATATAAAGATAATCCTATCCCCTACTGATGCTTTCCAGACAGAAACAAGGTTGTGCCAAGTGTAAACCTGGAAAGTATCATGTGAGGACTGAGATACTTTTATCTTTGCCAAACACCATATGTTCAATTACGTTTCTCACTTACTATTGAAAATAAAATAAACAGAACTACCTTTTGCATCATCTGTACTAATTTATCATTCAATGAATTAATTCCCTTGAAAGAAAACAATTCTTAAATGCATATTTTCCTATCTAGCAAAAGAGAATTCATGCTTGCTCGCACTGGTGTGCGATGGATAAAGCATTATCAAGCACCCCTTAGAAACATACTCAAACAGATCTTTCACTTTCAATTTGTATTTGTTTTCTGCAAACCCAAGAAAATCCCATGCTTACTAGTGGTGTAAATGCATATTAACTTTAATTACTCAGCATAGTTCATATCACATTTGCAACTAGTGGGGATCGTACCTTTATAGGTCTGTTCCACTCGGGATGTTTGTAGCGCAGGTACAGCAAACCCATAACCGACATTCCAACGGACAACCATTGGACAAAACTCATGTAATTGATGAGAGCGTACATGTCATCTGAGATCAGCATCAGAATTGATAAACCACCCTGTAAAAATACATCACACATGGTCAAGAAATGAAAACACATTATGTCATACAACTGCACATAAATGCTTTAATATAGAAATACAAGAATAAGTTAACCATGTTTTTTTTTAAGGAAAATTAGGAACAAGTCAATGATAACATAAACAATTGATTTCAACTGAAATGTATTATAAATTCTTAATTTGTGAAGCCCGAAGTGAATGACAGCATGCTTTTTGCAGCAAACCTGCATGTTAGTGTTCACGGTCCGTTCAAATACCCCAAACCACCCAAAACTACTTCAAGGGACAGGGAACAAGTAGATGGGACAAAGGGAACAAGTAGAGGGAACAAAGGGAACAAGTAGATAGGACAAAGGGAACAAGTAGATGGGACAAAGGGAACAAGTAGATGGGACAAAGGGAACAAGTAGAGGGAACAAAGGGAACAAGTAGATGGGACAAAAGGAACAAGTAGATAGGACAAAGGGAACAAGTAGAGGGAACAAAGGGAACAAGTAGATGGGACAAAAGGAACAAGTAGATAGGACAAAGGGAACAAGTAGATGGGACAAAGGGAACAAGTAGATGGGACAAAGGGAACAAGTAGATGGGACAAAGGGAACAAGTAGATGGGACAAAGGGAACAAGTAGATGGGACAAAGGGAACAAGTAGACACCACAAAGGGAACAAGTAGAGGTCAAGTACCGGTAGACAGAAAACAGTGCTGACTTACGGTAAACAACATAGCTGGCATAGGTGTATAGTGCTGTATATTGATCATAGACATTAACTGTGGTAGGTGACCTTCGCGTGCTCCAACAAAAAACAACCTGAAACATAGAATAACTTTAACTGTGCTAGATGACTTTCGCATGCTCCAACAAAAACCTATCTGTATCAAGGCATAATACATAACATTTATGTAGTACTAAGTAGCAATATCCTTGTAGTTCAAAGTCAACATATTATACTGGCAAAAGTCACACTGGCAAAAGTCAATTTGATCAGGATCTATAATTGTTGCAGAATCAAAAAGCCTTATCGTACCTTTATGTTTAATGGCTTTTGTATCTAAGAATCACTGGAAAATTATTGACGTTAAAACACGCAAATCAGGTCAAAATATGAATTATCAGACTTGATTTGTAAGTAATTTACCTAGAAGGCTGAAAATATGAGAGCTTTAGATTTGTGCACAATTCTTACCTTCCTGAAGAGTAGACCAGTTACACCTCCAAAAGTGGAGATTAAAAAATCTTTATACGGTATCTATGCACAGTTCTTACCTTCCTGAAGTGAAGAGTAGACCATTTACACCTCCAAAAGTGGAGAGTAAAATACTTTATATCTATGCACAGTTCTTACCTTCCTAAAGTGAAGAGTAGACCATTTACACCTCCAAAGGTGGAGAGTAAAAATCTTTATATATATGTACAGTTCTTACCGTCCTGAAGTGAAGAGTAGACCATTTACACCTCCAAAAGTGGAGAGTGACACAAAAACAGGGATTATCCAAGCCATAAAGCCATACACTTTTTCTGCAAATGTCTGGAAAGTAAATAACAATTGATATAAAGATTGTAAGCTTCATATACATTCATATTCGTTTCTTTTTTCAAACACTTACCTCTAACAAACATTTCCCCCATGCCAATTCTTTACCCAAAATGAATTATTTACCATACATCATGGATATTGGTAATTTCAATATCCTTTAATTAATCCAAATTCTAAATAACACTGTTTTGGTGCCATGTCATGCAACTTTTCTATCAAAGTCAGACTGGTGAAAATCCAGATCAGATGGCATTAGTCATCCAGCTGATCTGGATCTACAACAGGCGCACACAAGTAAACATGTGTAGATAAGGAGTAAAGGGTTAAAATCTTACCACAGCAACAGCATTGGACAACATCATTTCCCGCGGCGATACGAGGGTGAAATATGCAACATTCGAAAACACGTACACAAATGTTACTATGGGAATAGAAATGTAGATGGCTCGAGGAAGATTTCTGAAAGAAAATATAACAATTTACCGACTAAGAACGCTTCAGTTTCTAAGAAAAGCAAATCAAAGTCTTTAACCTGCTAATGTAAACAATATTTACAATAGTTAAGTTGTGAACAGTCCTACAAAAACTGAATGTTTACTTTCAATAATATATGCAGTTTTTTATCTTTAGGAACTCCCCTGTAATGGCTTATATTCCATGCATGATCTGTTATCATCCGTATCAACCATCATCTGTGTAGTCTGTTCAGGATCTACATGGCTAGTTTTATTTATATTATTTCTGACCAGAATGTGTAGATGCAGATCAGACTGCACCGATCTGAATCCACACTGGTTGCTTATTTATAAGTTTTAACCAAGGAAATAAGGCTTAAATAATTTAAGTCATATTTACCTGTATGGATCAATTAACTCCTCAGTAACAAAGTTTAGAAAATTCCTGAAAATAATAAAGAAAACATCTTGTATAAAAGTACAACTAGTCAGAGACAAACATGTCCACGTTTCCAGTTGTTTTAGACACCATAAAAAATGTCATTCAGACCAAGATAATGTCTGTCAACACTTTGCTCCATATTAACGCCTTTATTGTGTGACCAGTGTAGATCCAGATCAGCTGGCACATCCATGCCTTTGATGCAGATCCTGATCAGACAGCACATATGTCTACACTGTTTATCTACACTGTTTGCCCAGCCCATCGAGGCGTATTACCGTCATTGTTCGAATATAAGCCGCACTCATGTATAAGCCGCACCACCCCAAAAGTGTTAGAACAGATGAAAATGGCTTAACAAAATGTATAAGCAGCCAAACCTGTGTATTAGCCGCACCCCCAACTTCTTACTTCCGAATTTTGGGGGAAAAGTGCGGCTTATATTAAAACAATGACGGTATATTGAGGAAAGGGTTAACATATGAATGTTGAATTCTAAGTTGCCCTTAAAAAAGCTGACCCAACCGTAACTGGAGATTTCAATATTCCTTGACTATGGCTAAAAGATTTTATAATATATATGCAATTGTGCCAAACAGCAATACGATCCCTTGCAGTAAGTTTACTTATAATCAACAGATTAAAATTATTAACCCTTTGTACTAAATTGGATACACCATTTATTCCATGGAAGGCTTATGTAAATCAAGATAAGCCATCATATCCATGCCATCTGAAAGAGATCTAGGCTGTCCCCTTCCAGGTCAGTAATAACCAAATGATCTGGATCAGATGGCACAGATGTGCAATCTAATCTGGATCTACACTGGTATCTTTGTCATCTGATCTGGAATAACACTGGTAAATTGAAGAATAAAAGTTGACATACCATCCAGCGTAGGCAAACAGTCCACTGTAGAAGGCGAGCGATACTGATCCCACACCCACCTCAGCTCCATCCATATTGTCCCAAGCATTCACTATGTACTCATGTTCACCTGAAGAAGAAAGTAACAATTTAACCAAATCATTTCCATGGTCTCGAACTAAAGAAATCATTACCGTCATCACACCAGGCTGATCTGGGTCTACACTGTTTGCACATGCCTTAAAATGAAAAGATATGGAGAAAAGGGTTATACTGAATTTTGTTACATTAGCCCAAGACACTTTATCAATTCATTTTTTCTTAAAATAAGGTGAAATGTCACAAGAAAATGCAACTCTGTTTGGAAGAAAAAAATAACCCTTACTCGATTTATATGGCTTTTATAGAATTTGTGACCAGTGTAGATCCAGATCAGTTGACAACCATGCCATCTGACCACACTGAAAATTAGATCCACACTGGTCACCTCTTTGTCAGAAATAACCCAATGAATCTAAAAGCAAACACTGCAGATCCTGATCAGACAGCACTGATCTGCTGGCTGGTTTGTATCTACACTGTTTGTCCATGGGTTTAACAGCCATATCTCATAGAATAAAGAGATAATTTACCTTTAGCAATCATAACAGCTCCAGTGATAATGATCATAAGTAAGGCGATCAGTTTGGCAATGGTAAAAATATCCTGGATCTTGGTGGCAGCTTTCACGCTGTAGATGTTCACAAACGTCAATATACCTGAAGATAGAAAAAAAGAGTTAACCCTTTCCTTGATATATACGCATTTTTACGTGTGTGCGACCAGTGTAGATCCAGATCAGCCGGCACATCCGTGCCGTCTGATCTGGATCTGCACTGGTCGCATTTTGGTCAGAAATAACCTAATGAATCTAAAAGCGAACAGTTTAGATCCTGATCAGACGGCACGGATGTGCCGGCTGATCTGGATCTAAACTGTTCGCCCTAGCAATAAAGGTGTGTCTATACAGGAATGGGTTAAGAGAAAGCTAGAATTGGTTTGATCAGAAGCTAGTCTAGGTAAACATGCAATGTCAACAATGCCGCTAAAATCCAGACTTACGTGTAACCTTAACATAATTTGGTATGCTGAAACTCAAAAACAGAATTCATGTAAAGCCTTGATAGGTGGCGCTATATTGTTACATAACAAATGCAGTAACCAGGGACCCTAAACAATGGAATGGTCAGGATTAATCTTTGCTAACTGTGCTGCTTAACTTGATGACATCTTCTATTACTATAGTATCTTTTAATTTCGCCGTGACTAATTTTCGTCTCTATCGTACAATTGTCATTTTCAGCGCAGAAATAAATTTGCCCAGTTGTATTGCTCCTAAAGGACATTATAGTTCTGTTGCTAATTTTTGTTGGGTTTGATTTCACGCGTATCCCTTAGCATGAAACACGTGAACATTAATCCAGCACGAACTATAATGTTAGCACAGTACTTACAATTCAGAACACTGTTAATATACAATAATAATTTCAACCGTTTTAATTACTGAAGGAAATACAAGTAATCTCAACAAATCATCTGAACTACTTAACAGAGATATCTTATAATCCAATATATCATCTTCAATGTTATTTAACAGCACAAAACAAATTTTCAAGTTCAAGGTCCCTTCCAAATGTCGATCAGCTCAAGTTTGGCACATAAGCACTGGTCTCATGTCTTCATGTTGATCGAATTGTAAATGTTTGTTAAACCCTTCATTCCATATATCTGCCTAGATGGCATGGGTGAACAGTGTAGATCCAGATCAGCTGGCATATAATTGTTATCAGGATCTACACTATGTGCCATCTGATCAGGATCTGCACTGTTTGTTTTACAATTTATTAGATTATTTCTGACCAAAAAGTTAACAGTGCAGATCCTGATCAGACCGAACAGTGCTGCCTAATCTGGATCTACACCGTTT
This sequence comes from Corbicula japonica, assembly GCA_038501625.1. Lineage (NCBI taxonomy): Eukaryota > Metazoa > Mollusca > Bivalvia > Venerida > Cyrenidae > Corbicula > Corbicula japonica. The sequence continues at coordinate 90,194 of JAZAYU010001020.1, forward strand.
GCACATGCTACAAAACGTGTATAAATAGAGGAAAAGGTTAAAGAGCCTTATTGCATGTAGGACCAGTGGTCGGAAATAACTAATGAAGCTAAAAGCAAACAGTGTAGATCTTGATCAGATGGCAAGGATGGGCATGGATGTGCTGGCTGATAAAGATCTACACTTTTCGCCAATGTGATAAATGTCCTATCCGTAGTAGAAAAGGAGCTGTTAACACTACCTACTGAAAGTATACTATACAAGGCCTGTGAATGAGTTATGCCACTAGCTAGTCAACTTGCCAACAGCTAGTAAACTTTTAGCTAGTCAACTAACTATTAGCTAGTCATTTAATTAGCTAGTCAAGATTCTATTAGCTAGTCAACTAACTATTTGCTAGTCAAATAAGTAATAGCTAGTTAACTAATTAGCTAGTCAACTTTTATTAGCTAGTTATCTTGCCAATAGCTTGTCAACTAATTTTTAGCTTAGCCAACTAACTATAAGCTAGTTAACTAACTATTAGCTAGTCAACTAATTAGCTAGTCAACTACTATTAGCTAGTTATCTTGCCAATAGCTTGTCAACTTATTTTTAGCTAGTCAACTTTTAGTTAGTCAAATAATAAGCTAGTCAACTAATTATTAACAAGTCAACTTGCAAATAGCTAGTCATCTATAAGCCAGTCAACTATTAACAAGTCAACTTGCAAATAGCTAGTCACACTGCAAATTATACCAATAAAATATACTGATATACCTCTGTTTAAAAGACAAAAATTCAAAAATCAGTCCATCAAAAAGAGCAATACATCCTAAATTGGGTTCTTTGCCAACAGTCATGATTTAATTCATTATTTTGTCCCTGAACTATTTCATAGACAAAACAGTGTCGACTTATGTTACAATTATCATAAAAAAAAATAAATTACAAATTCTAATATTGAGTAACAACTCACAGATGTCAGTTTTGTTGCCACTGTATATCATTTGTCACAACACAGGATGAAATTATACTGTTTATTTTTTGACACATTTAATTAAACACCCCAATAAAAAACTAATGCTCTGGTTTAAAAAACAAGATTTATGATCCAAGATTATTTCCTGTATGTTCATGATATTATCATCATAACAATTTTACTGCTACAATACTAGATACATCTTTAATGTGTGGTTGAAAAGTGTTGATCCAGATCAGCAAGCACATCTGTGTCATCTGATCAGGATCTACACTGTTTGCTATTAGTTCCATTAGGTTTTTTCTGACCAAGCTGTGACCAGTGTACACTGGTTGCACGCACAACAACTCAGAACAGGACCCTTTAACCCTTTACTCATATGTGCCAACTGATCTGGATCTACTCTGCTTCTCCATATATATCCCTTTATCACATAGACAAACAGTGTAGATCCAGATCAGTCAGCACATTTGTGCCATCTGATCAGGATCTGCACTGTTGGCTTTTTCATTTATTAGGTTATTTCTTACAAAAAGTGAACAGTCATAATAGATCCTGATCAGACAGCACAAATGCGAAGGCTGATCTGGATCTACCCTGTTTGCACATGCAATGAAAGGTGTATATTTGAGGAAAGGGTTTATATCTATTGCTCTTTATTGCCAGAGTGTTTCCAAATTCTATCTGAACATGCGAGAGGCACAGCACGTGTGATACTGGAATATTTCAAGACCGGTCAAAACCGGTTCTGTTTAGTGTTACAACAACATTCCTGTTCAGAAAAAATAATCATATTACAAATATTATGTAAAAACAGTAGAAGGAATTTGGAAAGTACTTTATAGGTAATAGTTAGGTCTGGGAACACAACTGCGTTTTCAGAGTTTTTGAACCATTACTTCATATAAAGAGGGGTTCCATTTGTTGAAATGACCCTTTGACTCTTGAAATTTTCAAAAACCTTCATTTTGACCCCCACAATATAAGCTGAATTGTCCACTGACAGCTTAAAAGAACCAATTCACAAGTAATCAAAGACCACCAGTCTTTAAAGACCAATTGAATAAATGCACCCCTACAATTTTTTTTCAAGAAAAAAATTTGTTAATCTATCTATTAGATTAATCAGATTGTTTCTGACCAAACAGTGAACAATGTAGATCCAGACACAATGGCATGGATGTGCCTGCTGATCCGGATCTACACTGATCTTCAATGTGATTAAAGGGTTTAAAAAATAATATCGTGATATTCCCTTTAACCCTTTCCTCCATAGACACACCTTTATTGTGTAGGCAAACAGTTTAGATCCAGATCAGCCAGTAAATCCATGCTGTATGATCAGGATCTAAAATCAAAATGCAACCAGTACAGAGCCTGATCTGGATCTACACTGGTCGCACATTCTTAAAAATGTGTATATATGGAGGAAAGGGTAAAAACCCATGGGTGTTACCTTTTCAGAAAGGTGTGCTTATTATTTATATTAACTTTAATTCTAATACAAGATTTTTTCCACTAAAATATAACATCAGAGGCATTTATTTGAGGAGGGGCATTTAAAAGGAATTTTAATCTACCTTCAAATAATTGACAGATGCACAAAACTGCTTACATCTCATATTTTGTAAAGAATCAGCAATTTTCTATTTCACTAAACTAACAAACCTCATAAATTTATAACAAATACATGTGACTTGCGATTCATGAAAAAAATATTATATAAAAAAATAATTTAGCACATGACTTGTCATTAAATGGGACAAAAAGGCAATAAATATTATATAAGTTCAAACCCAAATGTTCCTATTACATTTCAAGATTACATAATAAAATCATAGAAGTTACATAACTTTGTTGGGTTGTTTACATGTTAAGCCTTTACTCCATATGTAAGTGTTTTATGACGGTTGTTTTTTGGTTATAAATAATCTAATGAATCTAAAAGCAAACAGTGTAGATCCTGATAACACAGCACATATGTACCCTGCTAGTCTTAATCTAGATTCACCCATGACAGCCATTCCCCATAGAGTAAAACATTAAACATAAAATTAGACAAATGTTTTTCTGATTTCTCTTTAAAGCCATAAAAGGCCTTTTTTAAAGGGTGTGGAAGAGTTGGTAACTAAAAAAAGTGTGCATCTGTGTCCAATCAGTATTTAACCCTTTCCTCCATATAAAAACCTTTATTGTATGGGTGAACAGTGTAGATCCAGAACAGCTGACACAATTATTGTGCAATCTGATCTGGATCTACACTGTTCGCACATGCAATAAATTGCATAAATATGGAGGAAAGGGTTAACCATTAACAATTAGTATACACCTTGTGCAGACTGCAACAGGTTGAGAAAACTTTGCCAAAATCTATCATCAAAAATACATAATACATTTACTGCACTTTGTTTACAGATCTATACAATTTTTACAGGAGCCAGTGAAATCCTAGAGTCGACAGACAATTTTCATGAAATAATGATGCTTAGATTCAGAAAAATCCAGATACTTGATCATCATTAAGCATTCAACAAAAACAAAACTGTAAAAATTATACTGCGGAACAATTTAATGTTTGCAAAACAAAACCGAGAATGTGCTGGCTGATCTCGATCTACAATGTTTGCACAAGCTATAAACCCTTTCCTTGATATATACGCATTTTTACGTGTGTGCGCCCAGTGTAGATCCAGATCAGCCAGCACATCCATGCCGTCTGATCTGGATCTTCACTGGTCGCATTAAGGTCAGACATAACCTAATCAAACAAAAAGCAAACAGTTTAGATCCTGATCAGATGGCACAGATGTGCTGGATGATCTGGATCTAAACTGTTCGCCCTAGCAATAAAGATGTATCTATACAGGAAAGGGTTAAAACTTACGTATTTGGAGTAATGTGTTAACTGCTTTCATTTTGACAATCTACACTGTTTTCCTATCGAAAACAGCCACATACCATAAAGGATGACATTTTGTATAAATGCTAGAAACCAGAGATTCTTTTCTTCTAAACAGATATGTTCCTCCAAAAGTTTGAGGAACATCCAAAATAAAGGACAAAACGATTCAGATCTAAAAGATATACAAGAACTGGATAATATAGATAGAAATCTTGTCTCCTTTGTTTCTTTCTTACCAACCATATTGAGATGATCGTATCTTTTTGATTATCTTTGAACAATCAGGGTAGTAAATTAGCAAACAACTGGTATGATGTCCTTCTAAATGACACGTCATATTCAAACAAGTGTACCAAATAAGTTCACACGAAAAATGGAATACTGCTGTGAACAGCACCAAAACCTGAGGCAAGTGCAATCAGTTCAGTACAGACATTTAAAAAAACATTAAATAACAAAATGCCATACTGTCTGCCATGAACAGCACCAAAACCTGAAGGAAGTGCAATCAGTTCAGTACAGACATTAAAAAAAACATTAAATAACAAAATGCCATACTGTCTGCCATGAACAGCACCAAAACCTGAAGGAAGTGCAATCAGTTCAGTACAGACATTAAAAACATTAAATAACAAAATGCCATACTGTACTGATGGACCATGGTGGAAATTTTCCTGGGCAATAAACATGGTAGAGAGGATCACAGCCTCTGTCTGAAATTGGCGCAGACCTATTTGAATAATTTTTATGTCCTAAAAAGAACATTTTTCAAAAAAATGATTTAGTTCTATAGTGTTATTTTTAAAATTTACCCCAAATTTATACAAAACCATGCAATTTTGTGCCCAAAAGAACCTTTATTCCATGGATACACCTTTTTATCACATGCGGAACCAGTGGCAACCAATGCAGAGCCAGATCAGTCCTGCTGACCTAAATCTGCACTTGTCACATCTTGTTTAGAAATAACCTAATTAAGGCCAGACTTAAAATATTCTTTGTTTCCCCATCCCGACCCAAGCGTATGAAATATGGGTAGGTAGGTAGGTAGGTCAAAATACTTTTTTTTTTTAATTTTCAGAATAATGAGCCAGATATGGATATTATAGAAATTACTCCAAAGAGAATACCAAAACTCTAAAATTTAAATAGGTACCAAGTTTATATGTATTATAGATGAATGCTTTCTTCAAAAAACCAAGCCATACGTTTTCGTAATAAAACTGATTCCAAATAAATGCATTTGTATCTCCTGGTTTTTCATACCAAATAGAAAATATCATTTAGGTTTTGACGATAAAATTTTTCGGGTCGCGTCGATTTTTTCGGGTCGGTCGTGGATGGGGAAACAAACAATATTTTATTTTAGGCCTAACTAGCAGTGAACAGATCTTTATCAGGTGGCACAGATGTGACAGCTGATCTGGTTATACACTGTGGGCGTTCACAATAAAGATGTATCTATGGACCTAATGGTTATATAAACAAAACATTCAAACTCAAACAAACAAAACAATGCTTCAATAAAAATTTACACATGAATTTCATACCCTGCAGCATAAGGCTACCTTATACATAATTTTGTCATAATTCCAAGCTTTCGGCTATACAAGATCGTAAAGATTACAACAATCTTTTTGGTCATGACACAGACAAATAAATATTTATAACGTGTAAGTAGATCAAATTGTTATTATAACAAGATCAAGGTCATGGTTAAGCTGCTATAAATCAAGTCGTCCTCTCAATGTTCCAGCGGATCGGATCGTGCTGATAATTGAATGTTTACATTTGAGTGGAAAATTGAAACAGGCCTTCTTAAAAACCTGAAGTAAGCCTGGATAAGTTGCCAACAACATGATACTCTGTGTATATAACCAAGAATAATGAAAAATTTAGGCAAATTAAAGTTTTCCAGAGGTCTTTTAATGTCAAGAATCTTTGAATCTAACAGCAGACAAAGCAGATTGGTGTTAACCTCTTTCCTCCATATACACACCTTTATGGTATGGGTAAACAGTGTAGATCCAGATCAGCGGGCCCATCTGTGCTATCTGATCAGGAGCTGCACTGGTCGCAAGTTGATATACAAGGTTATTTCTGACCAAAAAGCAACCAGTGCAGATCCTGATCAGACGGCATGGATGTGCCAGCTGATCTGGATCTACACTGGTTTCACACGCATAAAAAGGTGTATATATATAGAGGAAAGGGTTAACACTACATCCCATGGTGGAGTAAACAGGTATAAACAGCACATTTAACTGAAGATCTGGAACCTATTGGGCACAACAATTTAAGCCTTAGAACTCAGTAAAGTTTGTGTTTTTTGTTCATATTTATTTGTAGGGGTATTCAAACAGGTTTTTTTAAATTATCAAGAAAAATTCAAGGTATATACCAGAAAGTGACACTGTCCAGAACGAAAAGCACAGTTACGGTCAGTAATATTCTGTTCAAAACTGTGCCCAAGATCATAAAACTAAATCTGGAGATCAGTCTCAAATCTCAAGCATCTGATTGGCTGAAATGGCGACCAGTCGCCATTTCAGCCAATCAGATCCTTGAGATTTGAGACTGATCTCAAAACTTAGTTTTATGATCTTGGGCCCTGATTTTTATTGTAATTTCTCAGTGTCATTCCTGCCAGTCTTTACGAGCACATTATGGTGTGGACATACCAGCTATCCATGGTGGAAGAAGACCCCAGGGGCAATTTTCAGGCTCAAGCAGGCACCTGGGTAGAACCACCAACATTCCTTAAGCTAGCTGGTTAGCTTCCTCACATGAAAGATCTTGACCCTGGTAGGTCTCGAACTGAAGAGCAAGTGATTCTAAGTTAGAAACATTAACCACTTGGCCAAGGATGCCCCAGTTCAAAACTGAGCTGAGCTAATACTTACTGATACATAATGCCGCCAGGAGTCGGGTGGCGGCCTCTGGAGGGTCACATGATGGAAACATTGGCTGTAGAGCATAATAGGCGAACGTCAGGGCCACAATCGCTTGTGCAGTAGGACGGATAATGATCAGATTTACCTGAAATAAAAAAATAAATTAACCTTGGACGGATAATGATCAGATTTACCTGAAATAAAAAAAATAAGTTAATCTTTTACTCCATATATATGGGTTGTTTTGTGAAACGCATAAATTTGTGAAGTCAAAATTTCGCGATTTTTGTCAAAACTCAGCTAATTTATTTATTCGCGTATTTATGATTTTCACAACATCACAACAGGTATTATATGTGGCATTTGAAGTGATGAACAGTTCTATGTTTAGTTGCCTATTTTCGGACATACTTGTATTCCGATATACAGAAACTCGTCATATATTTGCGATATTTATGAATTTTCAATTTAAATATAGTGAAAATAAAACAAACGCAATAAACCAGTTCTACAGTATCATGTGTGCAAACAGTGTAGATCCAAATCAGTTGACACATCCTGGTCATCTGATCTTGATCTCTGTGCTTTCCTATCTCAATCTACACTGGTTGCTTCCTGGTCAGAAATTACCTCGTGAATCTAAAGTGAACAGTGTAGATTCTGATCAGACAGCATAGATGTGCCATCTGATCTGGATCTACACAGATTGGCAATGGGATAACAGCCATATCCCATGTGTTAAATGTTATGGATTTGTTTATGTATTTCAAACAGGCTAAAATATAAAAAAGAAGAGATATCATCTCATTCAGTTTAAACAGACTTGTTTGTTAGAGATAAGAGAATAAATTCCACATGTTGCCCCACAACCAATACCCTTTAATGACTTCAAGGTTAAGACAGTCTTATTAGATGCAACTGCAGCTTGCTTTAATTTTGTTATTGTATAAAGAATATGATGATATTCCAGTTATGAGGATTCCAGTCATCCAGTACTCCAGATATATGATTTGCATCACATGGAAAAACTGTGTAGATCCAGATCAGCCAGCACACTGATCTGCTTAGGATCTATTTTGTTCACCTCTTTTGATTTACAAGGTTATTTCTGACCAAAATGTGAACACAGTAAATCCATACCAGATGGCATGCATGTGCCAGCAGATCTGGATTTAACCTTGTCCCGTATGCAATAAAACCATCATAGAAAAGCAAATATTTTATCTTTACCAATAAAAATATCCATTTTATACAAACAAAGATTTCTTTGAAACAGTATTTATCGGAGTTTATTTTCACTTTCATTTTCAGTTTCACTTAAATTTTACTTTCAATTCATTTTTTAATTAAAATGTGGCAAAAGAGCCAAATTATGTGACATTCTCACATTTAATTGTTACATCACGAATTGGCTTTTGTTTTCCACTAAGCAAGAGAGAATATTAGATTTCATTACCCAAGTCACAGCACTTACCCATAGCTGTAGAAATGCCAGACATGGACCAAAAGCTTCCAGGATGTAGGCATAATCCCCACCAGACCGAGAAATGGTGGTTCCCAGCTCCGCATAGCACAGGGCTCCGATCAGGGACAACAAGCCGCAACCAGCCCAAACCACTATGGACAAGCCAACCTGAAATAAACAATATTTTAATTATATTTAAATTGTGGAAAAATCTGATGCAAAGAAACTTATTTTACTACAGTGTAACATTTCTTCAAAGACCACTCAGGGAAAACCCAAAAATTGTCTTTGATTAGACAGGTCATCTCTATTGAAAGATGAATTTGTTCTTTTTATCAGTCAGTGAGACTTGTAAATAAAATGTGGTCTTTAACCCTCTCCTCCATACATATGCATTTTTATGCGTGTGCCACCAGTGTAGATCCAGATCAGCTGGTACATTCATGCTGTCTAATCAGGATATGCACTGGTCACTTTGAAATAACCTAATGAATTCAAAAGCAAACAAGTTAGATCCTGATCAGAAGGCAAGGATGTGCCGGCTGATCTGGATCTAAACTGTTTGCCCATGCAATAAACTGGTGTATAATGGAGGAAAGGGTTAAATCAGTCAGTGTGACAAATAAAATGTGGTCTTCAACGTCAAGTTTATCTGTTCTTGAAAAATAATGCTATAAATATAACATAAATGTGTGAGTAATATAACAAGCTTTACTAATGGAACAAACTGGTAAAAAATGAACATTAAAATAGGTTGGATACTTTAATGTCAACCAATAAGGCAATAGAAAATTAATTCCTTGATTCTCATCCAAATTTCGGGATAAAATTGGGCAGGTGGGTGGGTTTTATTTTTTATTTATCATCCTCACAGTTTCCAACGACACTTGTGTAGTGCAAAGAGAAATAAGCATCTAGCCGAGTATGAATAGCTGATTCGCACTTAAATTTTTCATATTGTGTTTTTGTTCTCTGACGATTCGTACTCCTTATGTAAATTTTGATGTACGTATTTATTTTTCGTAAAAAAAAAAATGGGTGGAGTAATTTTCGAGGGGCAGGCGGGGATGAGAATCAAGGAATTAATTTCCTATTGCCTAAACATAGTTAAATTTATTACATAAGTAATGCTGTCTTAAGCTGCTAATCGGACAATTTAGCAAAGCCGACATGCTAAAAGCTTAATTTACACTATTAATCCAGACTGAGACCTTATTTTAACAGGTCATTGTGCCCAAATACAGGTCGTTAACAAGTGACAAAACATAATTCAAACATATAATCATTAACTTTTTGCATCCAAACCAGGTACACTTAAACTTAAACTAGTAAACTCGTACTGGTAAATTTTTTCAGGTTGTGCTTTCTAACAGTGCTTTCTGGTGTATACCCCTGAGTAGACTTTTAAGACAGTCTTGACTGAATAACAAAGCTTATATTACATAGCTTATATTGTTAAACCCCTTATTAAGACCAGCACAAAATTAAGACTACCTTGATAATAATGCCACAATTTTAAATATCTCTTTTTACAGTTCGGCACCATATGCCATCCAGAAAAACCACTATTTTTTTCAGTACCAGAGATGGTCTTATAGTGGGGTTTCACTGTACTTTCTATGTAATGTAGATGAACATCAAAGATATTTCTGGGTTCCTAAAACCCTCTTAACGAAGTCTACAAAATCTGCATATGACGTAAAAGTTGCCTGATAAAAGGCTAAAAGTACACTTCAATTACATTTCTATTGCCATAAGTCTCTTCCATTGCACTCCATTTAATGACCGGTCCACTCAATTATCAACCTTCTGTACGAAAATATCAGGGATGTTTTACAATCGGCATAATCATTGTTGTTGTTTTAACAATAGCAATCGTCATCCAATATCGTAGACAAACAGCAATGACTTAACGAGGCTTGTTGACATTTTCCTGATAGTATTCCATCACAGCATGCAAGAGACAACTTTTATGCATGGAAATCTATATGGCCATCTTCAATAAATATTGTCTTGAATCAGAAGGGGGTTTAACCCTTTCCTCCATTAATACTCCTTTTAACACATGTGCGACCAGTGTAGATCCAGAGTCAGCCGGCACATCTGTGCCATCTGATCAGGATCTGCACTGGTCGAATTTTGGTCAGAAATAACCTAACTAATCAGATGGCATGGATGTGCCGGCTGATCTGGATCTAAACTGTTCGCCCATTAAGGTGTGTCTATGGAGGAAAGGGTTAAAGTGGGAGTTTAATCCATTAGTTTGATGCCAAAAGTCCTGAAAATTGAATTTTCTTAGACCTTTACTCGATATACACAATATGGTTTTTATCACATGTCCAAACAGTGTTTGTACATCCAAATACGAAGAATTCATTGTGTCTACTTTTTTCTTTTTTTTTTTGGAGTTCACCTTTTCGGCGTGTAAGCGTGGTGCTGCGCTTTTGGATAGGAGACCGCCATATTGCAGGCTCAGCACCTCCGACTTCGGATCTCCTTGCGGGTCCTCCTATACTGACACCCGCCGAATCGGTCGTAATGCTAACCCTTACACCCTGAGCGCCAAGGAGGGAAGCCATTACTACCATTTTTAAAGTCTTTGGTATGACCCGGCCGGGGATCGAACCCACGACCTCCCAGTCCGGAAGCGGACGCTCTACCTACTGAGCTAACCGGGCTGGTATTGTGTCTACTGAATATTGTGAATGAGGCTGAATTTCTGCCCCCCTCCCCCCCCCCCCCCTAAAAAAAAAACAGTTTCCCCTTATATTTTGCGGCTGAACTGTTTCAAACATTCAAACTTTTCTTACTCATCTGAATTGAGCATTGAAAACTCTACCCAAGCTGATCACGAAGTTATAATTAGGAAACATATTGATGAGGAACATCACAAAGTAATTATTATTCATACAGTTTTCAGGATTTTCATGATTTTGCATTATATCTACATTGCATGTTATTTGTCTGTATATTTTCTTTACACCAAAATATGCTTGCAAAATTAAACCTATCAAATGGTGCATTATAACAAAGTTACTGTCAAGTGAATACCAAAAGTGTCCCTATCAAATGCTGTTTTATAAAAAATAATGGTCAAGCCAATATCCAGCAGACATGAAAAATTAGAGTTCAACAAGGGTCCATTGACATTGTCGTATCTCGTTTGAGAATTCTGACATTTCTTGCTGTTCCTTCAGCATAAAATTACCATATAGATTGTGAACTAGATCGATGGACAAAATCTATTTGTCCTGAGAAAATTAGTTTGCCTATCCTCTCTGCAAAGATGGAACTTTCAAGCAAAACATTTAAACAATCTTCTGTATAAATATAATCATGTTTGTTTTGATTTACAGGAAGTCAATTAGAATCTCATGTTTTAATCTAAAGTGAGATAATCAGAATATCTTATTTTGATTTTAAAGGGAGATAATCTGAATAAGTTTTTTTTGATTCAAAGGGAGATAAACATATCATGATTTTATTCCAAGGGCAATAATCAGAATATCATGTTTTTTATTCAAAGGGAGAAATCCAGAATATCATGTTTTTATTTAAAGGGAGATAATCAGAATCTTATTTTTTGATTTAAAAGGGAGATAATCAGAATATGTTTTGATTCAAAAGGAGATAATCAGAATATCATGATTTTATTCAAAGGGAGATAATCAGAATATAATGATTTTATTCAAAGGGAGATATTCAGAATATCATGTTTTTGTTTCAAATTAATATATACTTTGGGGTATTCTTATTGGCACATGTTTTGCCATAATGAAAAGGGGAAGAATTTTTGTCCCAAATCAATAAAAAAAATCAAAACTGGAAACATTGTCTTACGCAAAGGGTCATCTTTGAAAAAATGAAAAATACTAATTAAATACCTTTAAGGCCTGTTCTGTGCTTGATCATTTTCATCTTAGTTACAGTAAAATGACATTTGTTTTGAATGAATTATTTCAGTTAATCTATGTCACATTATAAACACAAATCTCCAGTATTTCAAATTTAAACTTATTTTCTGTTCTGTGAGGGGGAATCTTAATTTGTTATTTTTACTGTTTCTAACTGGTCTTTGAAAAACTAGATTCTAGCACTACAAAAAAAAAATTTCATTGTTCTCACTTTATTGTTACCACAAATTAATAATACCTGTATCATCAAAATTATTTTAATTTCAAAACTTTCAAACTTTCCTGTTTTAACTAACTGCATTGTGCCCCGTGTCATACAACACTTTGATGCTTACAAAAAATAAAACGACAACAAGTGAGCAATGGCCTTAATGATCAAAGAGATGTTCACTTTAAAACATACCTAATTATTAACTCTTTAATTAAACAGCCATTTCAGGCCATTGCATCAGCAAGTTTGTTAACCAGGAATGTCCTTGAAAATTTAATACAAAAAATATTGATTAACTATTTAACAATGTGTTGCTAACTTGCTGTATGTATATGATGAAATATTTCATCAGTAAATTGTTTGCTCACCAAGCTGCTTTAACGGTGGACTAAAGGAATAATAATATTTTTATTTTAAATCTTCTCAGCAAACTTTTAACTTCAACAAAAGATTAAATACAACAAGTCCAATGAAAAGGTCTGCACTGACCTGACCTACTGGCTTTTGTGTGTCGGCCTATTTGTTGAGATTTCTCACACAACATTTTTCTTTGGAGCATTTTAACTCTGAATACAAATCATTAATAGCATTTTTACCCTTTATTTTACTTTCGTAAATAGCTTTTTTACCAGTCATTTTACTTTTACAAATCCTGCCATTCACATTACGAAAAAGGAACTTTTTTAAAACATTAAAAATCTATTTATTCATACAGATATTAACCATTTTCAAACAATTTGTAATATTGAAATGAATAATTGTTAAACCATTTACTCTTTTACTACATTGTATGTACACCTTTTTAGATGTGTATGACCAGTGTAGATCAGCCAGTACAACATTATGTGCTTTTGATTAAGATTTTTCTGTACTGTTTGCTTTTTGGTCAGAAAAAACTAATCAAAAAGTCAACAGTGCAGATCCAGATCTAACAGCAAGGATGTGCCAGTTGATCTGGATCTACACTCTGCTCATGCCATAAAGGTGTGAATATATATACAGGAAAGGGTTTTAAGCAAATTTAAAGTTGATTTATAAAGCTGC
>JAZAYU010001021.1:0-103362 GCA_038501625.1 Corbicula japonica
TTATTTTGTAATAAACTTATTGCTGTTGTAATATGATATGCATATGGTGCTAAAAGAGAATGGCGCTTATCAAATTAACGTTTAAACTAGTCTGCACTAAAAAATTGAGCTAGCCCACGGACAAGCAATCAGATATTTTGAGATTGTCCGATACAATTTTCAGCTTGTCCAGGGCGTCGGGCTAGTGGGTTTGTCCAGCCCTGCATAGTCATGTAAAGGAAGGGCAAATTCTGTGCTGTTTGAGTGTTTGTACTGTTTATTAAGGGTAAATTAAAAAAATACCTCTCCAGTAGTCTAATTTTTCTCAGATTCCAGTTTCATGCTCTTTGAACCGGATTTGTCACGCATCTTTCATATGTATACTTCAAACTGAAATACAAATTACAAAAAACAAATTCTATAAACAATATTATTTGCCCAATGCATGCATATACTTTCCGATGACTTAATTTATTTTCTTAGTGTCAAGCGATCATTACACTCAAACATCTGGACCCAGGCATGTACACAAAAGCTCGACACAAACTAGTGGACTTTGAAAACTAAATAAAATAAATAAATTTTCAAATTTATAGCAATTAATTAATGGTCAACACGGCTTCACCATGCAACACATTTAAACTTGTAACAGTTACTTGTTTGACAGAGCAATTATTCCTAAAATCTGAAATAAATAATTAGTGGTAACACGGCTTCGCCGTGCTTCTTTTTTAAATCATTCTACACTATGCCTCATTTTTTATGAAATGTAGCTCTAATAATTTTTATTTGTTGTAAATGAAGCATTATTCAGATAGCATTTGGTAAACACAGCTTTACCATGCCTCAAATTTCAACTTATATTGACAGAGTAGCTGTACGCTATATCTGAGAACCTTGGGTTCGAGTCCTGATCATGAATACACATCTTCAATCCCATTAGCTGGTCAGATTTCATTTGTCTAGTTCTGTCCAGACTACAATATACAGAGTTAATTCAACGCAATACCTAATATCTTTCCCACACCAAATTAAGACGAAAGCAATCGATATTACTATCTAAACTGCAATGTTAAACTTACTGTTCTTGTTGATGATTGCAGTAAAAAAAAAACGTCGTAAATTTCAAAGGTTTAGAATGTTCGGGAAACCGGTGTAATTGTCACTTTGTCACTCTGTATTTTAATTAATTAACCAAAATCGAACAACTACCGTAATACCCTCGGTACGCATCGCTACGGTGGAGTCTACTGTTAGACCCTAACTCTGTGACAATATTAGGTTTTAATCAATGTAGAAACTTATTTACCTTAAATTTTTTGGCGAGTTTAATCTTAATTGTTATCTAACATATGGAAGAACTTCTGAAAATGTGGATCGAGAAACAAAATGGCGGCTTTTCAGTTTTAAAATCCGGAAGTAAGCCATATGGTCTATTGAAATCTGATCGTCCAATCAGAAGCCTTATTTTGCGACACGGTTTCAAAGTTTAAAGGTATTCCTTTTTGCTCATGCGCAATACCGTAGTCGAAATCGTAGGGTCGATTCCGTATAAAAAATTGAAGGCTCGGTTTGATTGAGCCTGTTCATGGGCAATAATGGAAATGCATATTACTGCCCACGTGATTTCATTCACACTTGATGATCAATTTTATGGGGGAGGGTTACAGTTTCCTTCCTGTTACTTAGATATTGCATTCACTTTGTTTAGTTTTATCTCTTTTCTCCAAGGTATTGGAGACCATATTGATCAATGCTTTTTCAAACAAAGTGAAAGCTCCATATCAGGAATAGCAACATCCAGCAGACACAGCCTCCAACACAGCCAAAAAGTATGTCAGTTTTAAAATGGACGTCACAAACAATTAACGAAAGTGAGACCCGAGGGGTTACCGCCTTGGAACGGTAAGTGGGAAAAAACAAATTGCCACTGGGGGTTTAAACCAGGTTCTGGGTGCACCAACCTCAATCTAGCCCCAACAGGTTCTCATATCAAGCTTTTATCTAAATTTTGATTTAAGCAGGATAATCTTTTATAAAACAAATACACTATTCCACAGTGAATCATGATCTTTTAGGATCTAATTTTTATAATGTAGACGATTGAAGAAAATAGAATGTTTTTTTTTTCATTTTAATAGGTTTCCACCAAGAAATATTGTGACTTAAATTTACAGAAATAAAAAATAAAAAACTAATGTAATTTTGTTTATTTATTGACCGACAAATCGATGTTGGAAATCTGACAAGCCACAACAATAAATCAAACACTTATTTGAAAAAGCTATACATACTGAAGCTCAAAATATAATTAATCAAATTTCTACTTTGAAAATTATAAAATCTCGTTGTTTTTGAATTTTCTATGCCCTTTATTGTACAATAATCCACGGCAAAGATAGAGCCGCGGCGCATACGATAATATTATGAAATGTGTTCAAGTAACCTTCATCTATGATCGTATAAATGTTATTTAAACGTCTTAATCCTAATATTTCTTTAGATTAATCTACGTTTTATTAAACAAATTGCAAAAATACTGCTATCTGATTTTTGTCTTAATTTTTATTTAAACTTTACCTTATTTCGTATTAATCTGATGTTGCCTTAATCCGTACCCCATAAAGCAAAACCAGACTTACCTTTGTTAGTAGAACATAACGTTGGCAGGTCTTACCAATACACTGAATATCGCCATCTAATATGATTCATAATTTTCGCACCTCGAAGATGCATTGTTATGGTTAATCTTTATACTTCAACCTCATCGTCTACGATAAAGTCTTATTCATTCAACGAATCATTAGTACTGATGGTTCGCAGTGTGACGTATTTAAAAGGCGTGTTGATAATAATCACGCTAAAACTTTATTGGACTGCGCACAATAATAATGACTAGTGACGACGATGCGATGAGTACACACATGTTCCCACCTAATTATTATTATTATTATTATTATTATTATTATTATTATCACTATTATTATTATTATTATTATTATTATTAAATTATTAATAAATTATTATGAATTATTATCAAAAGGAGTATGAGTATTTTGACGATGACGACGGTTACGATGATATATACATCGAAACTCGATTAAGGATTGAATCGTGTATAGTTGGCTGTGGAAAACATTTGGGTTGTGTAAAGCCCGAAGTCTTGATTTTTTTTATTTCGCATAATAATAAGTTTTCATTCAAACAAAGGAAAAATATCAACCCAAACGTCCCAGTTACATTGCAACTGGAATACAGTCTTTGCCATGATATAACATTCATTGTCATGGCTGAATAAACGCGTTACCGGCCGTTTAGTTGTGCATAGACATAAGTAGCCTGGCACCCGGCTATATGGTTCTATTTTAAATACTTTTAATAATATTTTACAAACATTTTGGTTTATTTCAGTTCTTGCTTTTTTTCTGAAGTCTGTCGAACTATGTTCTGAGAGCTAAGGGAAGGTCATAACAGAAAAATTAAGTGCCTCTCAGAGTAATTTTCTTGGTAAAATTGTTGGATGAGAGGGGAACATATAACAGAACATAGGAACGGGAGCCAGTCAAGGCCATAAGTAGCTTACACGTCGTTTATTCTTCGAACAGTCGAGCGCTAAAACTTGAAGGTTGTTCATTAAATTTGTATTTATAGCATTACATAAATCTTTGTTTGTTATAATACCACCGCCTTGAACAGTAAAATCAATTTGACAAGTGTTATTCCTCATTTCCATGGTATTCAGCTTAAATAATGAGCAACTTAATTAAAACAACTAAAATATACACTTTTTAAGTATACATGTACACCTGCGTTCTGGAACATTACTGGCTTGATAAGTGAATTATTGCTCTAAAAGTTTCAATAAAACATGCAAAAATACTATCTGATTTATCAGTAAAATATTTTTCAAAATGACAGACAACTGACTGCTCACAATCATAGAGAATTGGCACCCACAGAATATAAATTCACAAAATCAGTTAATAACGCCTATTACCACCTTCAGCGGTTACCGGTTAAATCGCGAAAATATTGTTGAAGCGGATTTTTGTTATTGTGGTGGATCAGTTTTAATGCTGTGGGCTGGTATGTCAATGCACAAAAGGACTGCAGCGGTTTTAATCAAAGGGAACTGAAATTTTGAAGAATATCAGCGACAAGTCCTTGTTCCGACTGTCCTTCCATGTGTATTTTACAGTCATTTATGTCATTATATTACTGATATAATTAGTGCCAAGATATTTTATTAACTCATTTGTAAAGAATTATAATTCCTTATCACATTAAAATGTAGAAAACGGAATTGATTGTGACAGTCTTTAAGTCATAACTTCATGTTTGATGCATATTTATGATTACAGGATGAGAGAGTATGCTTAATTGTTGTTTATTTTCATTAGACAAGACGTAATTGATTGTTGTTTATTGCATTCTAGATTGGCGTGTTTTTCAAAATTTTACACGGTAATTAATTTGAAAGTGAACAGGATAATGTTTACTTTATTTATGATTGTGTTTGTTTTGTGAAATACCATGATATATTTCACGCATAAAATAATTACAACATCCGAACATAAAACTTTTCGAGCCCATTGAAAACGACATCTTTATATAGTTCTTGCAAGTAAATTGGGCAGAAATGGAGAGTACTGTCCCGGCTGCCTGGTACATTCATTGTGAAGCTTCAAGAAATAACTATACAGCTTCGGGGATACATCCCCACAGATCATGTGCAAATGCTAGCGATCATGGAACTTCACTGCCCACAGTAATGCCATTTCATATCAATTGGCGGTTCATACATAAAACTAACGATTTTATTCGAAACAAGGGCCAGAATTACAAAAACTCAAATTTAAACATGGCGCTTTACACTATATTATTGGTCGAACGAGACATTTTGGCGATGCTTACAGTTATTATTATAGAATATTAACACTGGTAAAGGGGAATTTACGTATTCAAAGTATTTGCCAACTCCAATCACATTGGCTCAATAGCGCCATGGTTAACCCCTTCAGCTAGAACTGGCCTAACTTTTATCCGACACGGGTTCTATTCACACTGACTCAGCACTCAGCACTCAGAGGTATATTTAAGATTAATGTTGTACATGTATAACATGTAAGTTTCCGTGTTAGTTGTAGCTTTATTATTTCATTGTCTTGGATGCTGCTTCCTCATCTCAATATTCAAGAACCATTTTTACTTTTCTGCATGTAAAGAGCTCAGATGTATTTTGTCTGTTGTTACTTGCCATGTGTAATGCAAAAAGCCATGAACACGACGTTTTCTTTTTTTCTCTTTCTTAAAAATTGACACTTGACGTAAAGAAAACATGTTTCGAACCTACAACCTATAACAGCTTTGTTAGCATTGCCATTTTGTACGTTGTGACCCGCTCTTTGGACCAATCGGCTAATCGGACATGTATTGGGAGCGCTAATCTTAATGTTAACAACGATTACAAAAATATAAAAAATAATATACTCTAAATTTGTTTGTCATGTTTGTGGAAGCTTAATTTCGTGATTGATTTCGGAAAGCTATTTGTGGAAAGGAATTTGAACGCTACCATCCCTACAACCCCAAGAACAACAAAACGACAAAGCACTGCAAGAATTTTAATTCTAATCTGGTGGTTTACTTTAACTACCAAATCATTTAACATTACACTTCTGCGAATGATACGTTCTGTTCCAACATTCTTATCCGGAAATTTTAATTTAATGTAACAACTAATCATGTGAAAGGTCATCATTTTTAAGAATTAATTTTTATATCTTTTTGCTTTCTAAAGAATAAAACAATGTGTTACTTGAAAATAGGAATTATGTGTAATTGCTACATGAAAGTCCGTTAAACGGATTTCTTTCGAGTGCTCGTGTATGTTTTGGTTATTTACAAGAAAGTGCAAACATTCAAACTTAAGTCTATCAAAAGGTTTAGGATTTTATTAGCTCTTTGAACAAAGTCCAAAACTATTGAAAG
Source organism: Corbicula japonica (assembly GCA_038501625.1). Lineage (NCBI taxonomy): Eukaryota > Metazoa > Mollusca > Bivalvia > Venerida > Cyrenidae > Corbicula > Corbicula japonica. The sequence continues at coordinate 5,971 of JAZAYU010001021.1, forward strand.
CTTCAAGTTATGCTGACTATATTGTCTATATGCATGAAAGTCCACAAGTTTTAACTAAAGTATACAGTGCATGAGGATTATATGACTCTGCACAATTAAGTCCAAAACAAATTGACAAAGTATGTCGAGACATTCTTAGTAACTCTGTCTTGCAACGATTATTTAGTGTGTTGATGATCTTGCGGCATACATCATTCTCTTTGACAGTATGCCGAATGGTTGTAATTTTCTGATTGGTCTTCGGGTCCTTCACTATGTAGTGCTTCCCTCCAGGGGTTACTCTCAGTTTGCAAATCCAGCTCATCAGACTGGGAATCACCAACAGTGATGATTTCCAACATTTCATGTCTGGTTATTTCTGAAATAAACCGAAATTAGTCCATGATAGTTCAGACTTTTTTATACTAATCATTAGATAAATGTTATTGAAAACAGCTTTTTGAAGACATAAAAGAACAGCGACACTCCATGATAATTCAACCATTTATATAAAAATGATTAGATAATTGCCAGTTAAAACATATTTTGAAGACATAAAACAAGAGCGAGGCTCCATGATAATTCAACCATTTATATGCAAATGATTAGATAATAACAAGTTAAAACGGATTTTTGAAGACATAAAACAACAGCGAGGCTCCATGATAATTCACCATTTATATACAAATGATTAGATAATTGCCAGTTAAAACGGATTTTTTAAGAAACAAAACAACAGCGAGGCTCCATGATAATTCAACCATTTATATGCAAATGATTAGATAATTGCCAGTTAAAACATATTTTTGAAGACACAAAACAGCAGCGAGACTCCATGATAATTCAACCATTTATATACAAATGATTAGATAATTGCCAGTTAAAACATATTTTTAAGACATAAAACAACAGCGAGACTCCATGATAATTCAACCATTTACATACAAATGATTACATAATTGCCAATTAAAACATATTTTTGAAGACATAAAACAACAGCGAGACTCAATGATAATTCAACCATTTATATACAAATGATTAGATAATTGCAAGTTAAAACGGATTTTTAGAGACACAAAACAACAGCGAGGCTCCATGATAATTCAACCATTTATATACAAATGATTACTAGATAATTTACAGTTAAAACGGATTTTTGAAGACATAAAACAACAGCGAGGCCCCATGATAATTCAACCATTTATATACAAATGATTATTTAATTGCCAGATAAAACATATTTTTTTGAAGACATAAAACAACAGCGAGGCTCCATGATAATTCAACCATTTATAAACAAATGATTACATAATTGCCAGTTAAAACATATTTCTTTAAGACATAAAACAACAGCGAGACTCCATGTTACTTCAACCATTTATATACAAATGATTAGATGATTGCCAGTTAAAACGCATTTTTGAAAACATAAAACAACAGTAAAGCTGTCATACCTGTAAAATGTATGACAATTCATTTATCAAATCATTGACAATAAAACAATTCCACGTAGTATTTGGGATGTCTTTCAGACAAGTGTTTTACTCACATTTATGCTGCTATATAGAACAATACTATCTGATATCTTGCAAATTTCTTTAAAAAATATTTGAATATAAAGGAACTAAGTTGCATTAAAATGAATCGAACGGGAAATGAAAAGTTTTGAATAAGAACATTTCATTAAAAAGTTAAAGTTCTCTAGAAACACAATTTAAAAACTGTTCCTGAAACACAAATTTAATCCATCCCAACGTTTCGGGGGGATAACCTCCCCCCAGCGCCCCTTCTTCAAGGGGCTTTTACATCAATTAAAAAGTTGTCGGATGTTTTTCTTTTGTTTCATGAAACATATGATTGTTGATAAAAAACTTTTTAGGTCTTATACAGTATAGGTAGTCATCGCGCGTGCACGTTTTAGCTGATTTTACTCCAGGAGCTCTTTTCTCGGTTAGATTATTGAGCTCCCGCCCTATGCTATTAGCTTCTTATGTTTTATATGTTTGCAACATTGTTAAGCCGATGGGTGGGTTGGGGTTATTTCACCAAGACAACTTGTACTTCTTTTGTGATACGATAACCTGTTGGGACAAGTGAGAGGTTTGTTTGCTTTTTTGGTCACAAATAACCTATTATTATATCAAAAAAGCGAACAGTGCAGATCCTGATCAGACGGCACAGATGTGCCCGCTGATCTGGATATACACTGTTCGCCCATACCATCGAGTGGTTAATTCAAAGAAAGGCTTCAAGGGGTACATCAATTAAAATTCAAGACGACTTAACTATTTTCTCAAAGGGATATGGCCGTTGTCACGATGTTTGATCTGTATGAAAAATTTTCGCCTATGGGATAACAGCAATAATCCTTTCGAGTGAAAAGTTAAATGCTTTACCTCCGATTGTCTTTATTTACATGGGTGACCAGTGTTGATCCAGATCAGCCTAAACATCAGTGCAGTCTGATTAAGATATGCACCTTTTTGCTTTCAGATTTGATTCTTTCTGACCTACATTTGACTACTGTAGATCAGAATGCAAAGATCTGTGCCCAAGATCATAAAACTAAATCTGGAGATCAGTCTCAAATCTCAAGCCATTTCAGCCAATCAGATCCTTGAGATTTGAGACTGATCTCAAAACTTCGTTTTATGATCTTGGGCCTCCAGTGGCAATTTGTTTTGCCATTGACCGTTCCAAGGCGGTATCCCCAAAGGTTCTCATTTTCGTTAATTGTTTGTGGCGTCCTATTTGAATTGACATTCTTATAACAAACATGCTCTCTCTCTCTCTCTCTCTCTCTCTCTCTCTCTCTCTCTCTCTCTCTCTCTCTCTCTCTCTCTCTCTCTCTCTCTCTCTCTCTCAGGTCCGACCGTAACAACGAGGAGCCACTTACTCAATCGTACTTGTGAGGACTACCAGTTCCAGGGGGTTTATCGTTACTAAACAAGGTCAGATGAATCACAAACTGTGCTATTTACATTATCTCACTTTAAAATTTACAGTATGACAACTGGGTAAGGAGTAGAGAGATTTTTTTGTGAGGACAAGAACTCTCTCTTTTTTGTGAGGACAAGAACTCTCTCTGTTTTGTGAGGACAAGAACTCTCTCTCTTTTTGTGAGGACAAGAACTCTCTCAAGTTCACAGTATTAAAGAGGACACAGCCTGTGGAGTGACAACTGGATCAAAAGTTGCTAATCCAGGGATGGCTGTTATAATTTGTCATTGTAGTGAAAATATCTATCATAGCTAGACTTTTTCAAGATAATGAGAAAGTATTTTCTAGCCATTTTAACTCCACTATCGGTGATATAATATCAGTCCGGAGGAATCATTATAATTTATTACTAATGGACATACACGAGGATCTGTCGTTTTATTTGTAAATAAATGACATGCAATAATAAATGACAGATTTGACAGTCATAGGCTGCAGTCGGCTCTTACTCTTTAGCAGGTACCACATAGGTCTTAACAGGAGAATTTTTCCCCTACCAAAATTCACTTACATTGAGATATTGGAGGTTCATACATGTATAATTTATTATACCAATATAATAAAAGTATATTCAAAATCAGAATATATGGAAAAAGATCAGTACTATATCACAGATACACGCTCGGTGAATATTTATTTAAATAGTTACGTGGCCTTGTCCCTTTGCCATTGCATATGCATCCCATTCAATAGCCAATTCCTGCTAATTTGTCCGATTTTCATTTTGGATGGTATAATTAGTTGTTACTAGGGGGTGGGGTTCTGCACGGATGAGCATGCTACTGGTCTGCATTGGTAGCAAAGCAGAAAAAAATGATTTCAGCAGGAAACGGGTAATGGCTTGATACAGTACTGAAAATCATGAAATAGACAATCGGATCGGAACCGGACCGCAAACCGATCCCATTAGGGGCGCAATGGAAGCGCAATCGAATTGGAAACGGAATGGAATCGAAGCGAATCACTTTGAGTGTTTGGATCGCTTAGAGTGAAAAGACCGGAGCATTTTGACCGGATCGGAATCGCTTTGAACGTTTGGATCGCTTGGAGTGAAAAGACCGGAGCGTTTAGACCGGATCGGAATCGCTTTGAGCGTTTGGATCACTTGGAGTGAAAAGACCGGAGCGTTTTGACCGGAACGGATCGGATCGCTTCTATTTATAGTTTTTTCAGGTATATATAGTAGCGATCCGAATCGGTTCTTCCGATTCGTTTAACGACTTTAAACAAAGCAATTTTTGACAATAATTTAATTGAGTTTTCTGCTATCAAACACTAGTAATAAAAACTAATTTAACGATAGTTTTGTAAATAAAACTGAAAATATATAATAGTAAATTGTGTGTTTGCCATTCACACGAATGATATTATTGAAATTAAGTTCGGAACCTTTTTGTATAAAGTGCCCTTTAAGCGAAAATACGTAATAATTTTTCTTACACAAGGGGAGAAATAACGAACATGTACATTACCTGTGCTTCATTATGGCGTTAATGTATTATTTTATTTAGTAAGGAGATTCACAACTGAAATGTATTTAATGCTAATAAACACTTTTGAACGTAAACATTTATTAAGTCCAGTATGAAATATAAACCATAAAGGCTGTCCGAAACTAAACGAGAAACTATTTTTCCCTTTTGATTTCAGCAGTGATCAGCGTACATTTATGCTAAAAAGTTGTTTAACTCTCCAACGGTATATTCTGCATGTTTTGCTACTTCATAGAGCGTAAATTTAGGCTGAAAAGTTATATTAACTGCTTATTGATGCATACGGACCAAAGGCTTTTACTGACTTGATTTACGCCAAACCAGCTGGGTTCCTAAACATCTCAAATGAACATGAATCTCACTTATATCGGTTTGAGTGTAAAGATCGTTAGGAGCGCATTGTCTGGCGTTATAGTTAATAACCAATGAAAATCGGGAGCGAAAAGATCGGAATCGGAAGAATCGGTTTGAGCGTAAAGATCGTTTGGAGCGCATTTCCTGGAGTGAAAAAATTGGAGTGCAATCAAATTGGAATTGGGCCGCAATGGGAATGGAATCGGATCGGTTATAGATGGAATTAGGATCGGATGCGGACCGGATCGGAATCGGAAAAATTGTCAGTTTCATAATTTTCAGTACTGTAATGACGAGGAGTAATAATGACATGCTCAAATTAGAATAGTTATACTTGTGATATTCAAGTGGTTTCATCCTTTGATTTCATTATGCAACGTTTGCTTTCATGGGCCATTCCTTCTTGGTCAACCTTTTTTAAATACTGTTTGCATTTCCAAGTTTTAAAAATAGAATGCTTCCAGGTGGTTATAGAGCCATTTTCAATCACACATATACAGAGAAAAAACAAATAAACTTCCAACATTTTATTTCTGCTCTTGCTAATTTGCATAAGAACATATTGAACAAGTACTGATAAAGCTGCATTGTGCATACTGTGACACCGAAATTTAAGTACAGTGAAACCTCCCTATTACGGAAACTTAAGGGACTGAGGGAAAGTGTCCTTCATAGCGGGTTGTCCGTAATTGTGGGTTTGAATCTAAAAGAAGAGAACATGTCTGTTCTTTAAAAATTGTCCGTAATACTGGGGTGCCCGTAATATCGAGTGTCCGTAATGAGGGGTTTTACTGTAGGTGGCCTTGGACAGTCACTCATTCGAGTACCACTGCTTTAGGCCATGTGATGTTGGAATTTTTTTCTCAATAGCCATTGAGTAAACAAGTTGCCCCTCCACCAATTTTAACCATGGTTTCAAGTAAGAAGTAGTGAGATTTTTTTGTGATGACAAGAACTCTCTCTTTTTTGTGAGGACAAGAACTCTCTCTTTTTAAAAACCGTGCAAAAGTCCCCGTAGTTACGGTAGGACCAAACCTCTCTTTCGTTAATTGTTTGTGGCGTCCTATTTGAATTGATATTCTTATAACAAACATGCTCTCTCTCTCTCTCTCTCTCTCTCTCTCTCTCTCTCTCTCTCTCTCTCTCTCTCTCTCTCTCCAAACAAAATTAATTTATCTCCGATTCTTTTTACTATGTTAATATTAAGATATACAGCTTTGACCTATGAAATAATATACCATTATTTGCTTGTCAGCCATGCAATGCAACTTATCTTACTATGTTAATCAGGGAAGGGCACACGATAATGTTGAAAGAAATTCATGCCCAACCCTTTTTGCTTTTCTACTTATTGCTCATATGTATGTATATATACCTGTAAAACAGAATAGCAAATAAAATATGTTTAAACTAAACTAAACATACGACCTGTTTATTCTTTTAATCTTATACGTATGATTTTGTCATATGTACATTTAAAGCTTTACGGAGCTTTACGGAGGGATATTAATTAACTATTCATCCCTGACAACAGTATTATAATAGGATATGGAGAAAATATTCATATTGTTGTAAACCTTTAATTAAAATGTCGTTCTAAATAATTACACTGTTCATCCTATATCTGCTTAAATTGTGTTATATATACATCTAAATTAATTTAAAGAGTGTTTATCATTAATTAGCCATCCCTTGTAATAGGATAATCAGACGACATAAAATAATACCTTATGTCCTGTTTACATAGTTAATTATACAATGTAATTGCAGTATTAGTCAGTAATTATATCAAAACATTCAATCTTAAAACTCTATCCTATATCTGTTTATTTTCATTGACAGTTGGAAAGAATGATTTTTTGTTACTAATTCATCTCTTACGATTCGATTTATTATATTGCTGAATTAATTGGTAAATTAAGTCCGAAAACTTTAACTTGTTTGTTCGTATGAAAAACTGTTAGGGCAAGTGTGAGTTGGGCGCCTTAAAATACGGTTTAAATCCCAAGTAGTTTTGTCACTGCCTTTTGCAAGGCCTTAACCTCTCGGGTTCTTATTTTCGTTAATTCTTTGCGGTGTGTTATTTTTCGGAGCACGACAATTCGTCGAAAGACACTTGATAGAATACGACAGTTTACAGAAAGGACATGTGGTAGAATGCGACAGTTTAAAGAAAGGACAGTTGATAGAATTGTATTTCCGTCGAAATTTGTCGAACACTTTCGACGAGCATTCGAAAACTCCCTGAATTGAAAATGAAAGTAAGAGGGGTATAAAATGTATACTGGAAGTACCAGAACTGTTGAACGGCTAGTTCTAAACTTTAGTCCGATTTCACTTGAAACTTAAGCTGTATGCAATACCATTCAAACAGACAATTCCAAAGTCCTTTTTGACTGTGTGCGGAAGTTGTGTTTTCTGAATGTTGCTACATGCTTTCTTTTCCTGATATGCATATTTCTTGTTAGTTTAATTACTTATTCTTGTTTTAGAGCATTGAGGGATGCGCATATAGTGTTGATATATATTTTAAAATGAAAACAAATACTAATTAAAAGCTGCTTACGAATATTCGCAAAATGACAACCTTATACCCATCAGCATGTGATATTTAAACCATTATACGGTTATTATCCCCCGCCGATGAAATCGGGAGGGGGTTAGTATTTTGGCGTTGCCCGTCCTGCATCTTCTGGATGGATTTCAGCGAAACTTTCTGGGAACCATCAATACCAAGAGGAGATGCGCATATCCTCGTCTTGTTCCGGTCAGACCGATAACCACAGAGTTATGGCCCTTTTATAACTTATGCATTATGCATATAGAGCAGTATTCGTTTCCGCGCTATTTCACTGCAACTACTGAATGGATTTCAACGAATCTGGGAATCATAAATACCAAGAGGACATGCGCATATCGTCGCATTGTTTCGGTAAGACCCTAAAACACAGAGTTATGCACCTTTGATAACGTATGCAACAGCAGATAGAGCAGTATTCGTTTCTGCGCTATTTCTCTGCAACAACTGGATGGATTTCAACGAAACTTTCTAGGAACCATCAATACCAAGAGGAGATGCGCATATCGTCGTCTTGTTCCTGTCAGACCCTTTAACTCAGAGTAATGGCCCTTTGATAATTTTTGCATTATGCATATACAGCAGTATTCATTTCCGCGCTATTTCTCTGCAACAACTGGCTGGATTTCAATTTATCTTTCCGGACACCATCGATACCAAGAGGAGATGCGCATATCGTCGTATTGTTACGGTCAGACCGTTTAACACAGAGTTACGTCCCTTCTATAACTTATGCATTATGCATATAGAGCAGTATTCGTTTCCGCGCTATTTCTCTGCAACTGCTGGATGGATTTCAACGAAACTTTCTGGGAACCATCAATACCAAGAGTAGATGCGCAAGTCGTCGTCTTCATTCAGTCAGACTGTTTAACACAGAGTTATGGCCCTTTGATAAATTATGCATAATGCATATACAGCAGTATTCGTTTCCGCCCTATTTTTCTGCAACTACTGGATATATTTCAATGAAACTTCTGGAACCATCAATACCAAAACAAGATGCGCATGTCGTCGTCTTGTTCCGGTCAGACTGTTTAACACAGAGTTATGGCCCTTTGATAACTTGTGCATTATGCATATAGAGCAGTCTTCGATTCCGAGCTATTTCTCTGCAACTTCCGCATGGATTTCAATTAAACACCGCGCTATTTTTACTAATGCGTTCTTGATTTCAACAACTTAAAGACTTTACGTCTAATTATTATATCCTGGTGAGCTGACCAGCCCTTTTCACCAACTGAAGTGTTTTACACTGTTTTTGCCATGATCTAAATATAACCCTATGTCTTCAGTTGTTGTGTTAGTAATAACCAGTACTCGGCGGGGATATAAATTCAACGAATTTGCTTGTTTATTTTTATAATATCAGTATATTCATGGCTATTCCACACATTTAAAATTATTGCATAGCAGATTATAATTTATACTTGTTTGAAGCTGTTAACAAAAAATCAACTATATATAAGGTTTCTAAAATAAACAACCTTACAATGAAAATCAATCAGTAACAAACTTACCGTCCGGTGACATATGAGAGGTTGAGATTTAAGACTTGTACGTGAACGGGTACGTGTAGTAGATATTTCTTTGTTTTACGTCATTAATACATGTTTAGATATAATTTACTACAAGTCATTTTACACGTTATTTCCGTGTACAGAATGTTCTACACGTACGCTAATTACTTGTAGATTGCTACTAATTTATTGATCCAAATATCAGAAACTGATTTTGGCCAAAGTTACTATATGTCTTTGTTCCTTTGTTGCTGTATAAAGATTCAACGAAATAAATGCCGGCTATTTCCAACAAGTAAAAGTTAAGCTTCCCCTAAGTTTGATCTTATATCAATTTCCTTTTCAATATAAGATAATTTTAGGTTATATGTCTAATGGTTTCGATACAAATGTACCATATAATAACAACAAAATAAGGAAAATAATCGTGCAAAAGAGTTATTACTATCCTTGGCGAGAAGTGAGTTTTACTTGACATGCCGGTTGAGATGTAAGACGGGTATGCCTACTGGTACGTGTAGTGAAAATCATATTGGTACGAAATATCTACTACACGTACCCGTACACGTACGCGTCTTAAATCTCAACCTCTCTACTAACAAAGGAAACCTACCCGACATCAATTTATTGGCTGTTGTACATAACAATAAAATCGATTCCACCAATTTTATTTCAACTGTGGTACAAAATGTATGCATATAAACCCTGAAATTCACCTGAAATAAAATCATGTGGAGTAGATTCCCAAACATTCCGCCAGGTATGTCTCCATTGTGAAACAGTTTTCAAAGACAATAATTGTTCATTGTCGTCTATCGACATATCAATAACCAGAACATTAAATTCAGAGAAGTCGAACCATATATCAGAAACTTAGTCTGTATCAGGATAAGTAAGCTAAGATGACAAGGCAAGCTCAGGGTTGAAGGTTATATAGCTGAGATTGGAAACCAGTCACAAATCTCAAGCAATGGATGAAGGGTAAAGGCTCCTAAAGTTTACGGGGTGTTAGACGTGCGCATAGTTTGCAATTAAATGGAATTAATATGAATAAGACCATGAAGACAGGCTGTGTTTTGTCTGCAGGTACCATCACATTTGAAAACGATACTTATCCGAATACAGACCATGAGATAGTCCTGGCATTGATATTAATTTATCTGAAACATTTAATGAAGAAATAGCGCAATTGTTCAGTTACGACCACAAAAAATAAAGTGTTGCGTTTCCGTTTGTGCTCAGTATATTACAAATACAGTAACAGAAAGTGTAAGAAACACAACAAATCTGTAATAGCGGCTAAATAAACAATATAATGTTATACTGAGCTAACCACATGTGTAGCATTTTTAAATTATTATTTTAAATAATAATAATCAGAGTATGCGTTACCATAGATTTAAGTAAACATTGCGAGTGCCGGGGTAAAAAATCTAACTTGCAAGTCACCATGCCGTCGATTTGCACAAAATCATTCTGAACAGTTATAATAAATACAATTCTGCAATTCAAGTATCATTATTATGGTTCATTAATATATTATCGTACACATTCTCACAGAACGAAACGAAATTTAAATGAGAATATTGATAAAGAAGTTTGCCGATGATATACGAGGGCTGTGCGATATATTCGTGGAATTGTATTGTAAAAATGTTACAAATTAACCAATTCAAAAGATCTTTTCACGGGATATGAAACAACACCATTGGACCAGGTTCTGTACTCTTTAAAAAAAATACATTGATACGTAAACTGTTTACATACATTTATCTAACACCATAAAACATACATTGCCGGGCTTCAAATGTGAATCGATGTCAACGTCATTCATAGATTACGTGAGCGTCGCACTTTCTCCACGTAATCGCCGCTAATGCTAACAGATTTCTGATGTCTATACACCCACATGTTGAACGTAGAAGGCTCATAAAATGATTTAATCGCATCCCTGGTGGCGCGGCGTAACTCATGACCGCTGTCGAATTTCCATCCGCGAAGACAGGGTTTGATTTCCGGGAATACCCGGAAGTCCATAGGAGCGAGATCAGAAGAATAGACTAACACTTCAAATCCAATCAGACTTATGTCAAGCATGGTAGATGCAGCGCGACACGCGAGAGCGTTGTCGTGGTGAAACACTACATTGCTCAGATCCAACCCTGGCCGTTTCCTAGCAATCGCGTCAACAAGGTCTCGGCATATCACCTGCGAACAGGAATATGAGATGTGGAATACGGTGTTTGCAAATAGTAATACCAATGTTTACAAGACACATGAAAATTTAATTTGTAAAATTATTTTAAACAAATTTAAAGTTTTGTAAGTTTTATTGCGCATTTAACCTAACGCCCCGTTCGACGTTAAGCATATCTTGAACAGCGTCCAATATCGACGTCTTCACCGTTGCTGGTCGTCCTTGGCCGGGAACGTCTTTTAGCGTAGTTATTTCTTTCAAAAACCGTTCATTCCACTTGTATACAAATGGTTTGCTTCAATAATCTGTAATAGCTGACTCCTCAATCATATCTATAGTCTCCTTCGGCGATTTACCAAGCCTAACACAAAACTTTATAACTGCCGTAATTCTTCGTCTTTTGAAGACGCCATAACGACGAATTTATGCTTAGAACCGGCGAGACTTAAACGACAATCTTTCCGTAACGATTACTGTAATGACAACGACTTTTCACTGAAATGGCATCATGATGTTACTTGAACGTCTGCTAAGTTCGCACCATTTTTTATATTCATAAATCGATGATTTGCATTTATAATTAAATAATATTTATGATGAAAAATGGAGCCCGGCAACAAGCAAGACATGGGTTACTATGGTGACGTATTAATATAATTTACTTTTTCAGTAGTCGTTGGACAAACAGCGGAGATTTCCCGGTTAAGTGCACCTTTTGTCTTAGCATCCTGAACACGATGCCTATCCATATCGGCTGTTTCTTTGCGAAATTCGCTATATCGGTTGTTTCTTTGCTTCGGCAACGGCTGTTCTTTGATAATAACAATTGATGGAGAGCATATGTCAGAGATTTCAGACGCAAATGTTACAGATATTAGGTATATTGTACAAAAAAGGTTGTGCACGGAACATTAGAATGTCTAAACTATGCATTGTAGTGTTTACTTTTTAAATGTCGGCCTATGTCTATTAATATTTCTACCTTTTTGTAAGTAATTTTTGGAAGAAAATTGAAGAAATGAATATAAAATATCGCTTGATACGTTAGATATCAAAGCAAACACTCGTTATAGACTAGGGAAAAAGCTGAATCTGTGCTCTACGTCTGTCTATCGTCAACTAGTTTCATAGAGATTTCGGCCACAATCGCCGATATTTAAAAAGTAAACACTACAATGCATAGTTCAGACATTGTAATGTTCCGTGCACAACCTTTTTTTTGTACAATATACCTTATATCTGTAACATATGCGTCTGGAATCCTTGACATATTCTCTCCATCCATTGTTATTAGCAAAGAATAGCCGTTGCCGAAGCAAAGAAGCAGCCGATATAGCGAATTTCGCAAAGAAACAGCCGATATGGATAGGCACCGTGCTGAAGCGAATTGAGAGTTTTGATATCCAATAACTCAAAGATGTCACCACCACTTGATGCAGTAGGTCCCTTTTCATCTTGAAATTTAGAACAATGTGGGTTTATATAGAAGCCAGAATCTGAACAAATGTGACAAAAGACATTAAAATAAAGTGTGTATCGATCCCCGTAGTATGGTGACACAAGTCCACCTTGGCAGGCTTCTTTTATGTCATCTTTCGTAGAGTTTATTGATACTGGTACTCTAAACTCGGTTGTTGTGCAATAGTCAATCATGTCCCTATAGCATATTAGATCTTTCAAATCCCTGGGTATCTGAACTGAACTCTACAGTCTTTTGGCATGAATCCCCTTTCAAGATGTGCTTGCAAGTTTTCTAGTTCATTAATTCTGCATTTAAGTAGTGCGTCCCAAAGCACCCCATCAGTTAAATTGTCGATTTGTGCACACAGTTCATTTTTATATATCGCATTTGCTTGTTTAGAAAACACTGGAAACAAACTCCCCCAAGGCGCCACCTTACTGTTACCACGGTTTCGATAGGTGATACGCATCTTTCCCTACGATTGACGATATCATGTGATATAAACGGAAGTTTTAAAATCAGTTGACCCTAATTCTACAGCAACTGGATACAAACACTGACGTGCAACATCTTCTTTCCTATTTGAAATATCATCGTCTATTTGATGGAGTGTTTGGTTGTCATTTGCAAAGCAACACTGTCCGGTGATTCCACAATCAGGTGCATATGAACTATCTAAAGATACAAAACGTTATATAAATAAAGTGATTAGTTTTCCTGCTTAATTTACAAGGTGGTAACTGATTTGATTCTCATTTTTGTTTGTGGTGTCTGTTTTGATATTTGTCATTTTATAAACCATGTTCTCTCTTCTTCTTTTCTTCTTTGCTGTGCAAGGAGGATTTGTCTTCTGAAAGTGGCAGTTCCTGATATGCATATTTTCACTAATCAAAAAATCGTATTTCTCAGTCAAATTGTTTTGAAAATAATATAGCGTCAAAAATGAATTGTTTTCGTGCATTTTGAATAATAAAATTTATTCTCATGGTTTTTGCATGATGATAATAACAGGGTGGCTATACCACGTGACTTTTTGGATGTCGTGCACATACAAAATCACTCGCTCCAGGTAAGTTTTTGCTTATTTCTTAGTAATTCCTGGACCAATTTCGATCAGATAAAGAGCACCGTATTCAAAGACAAATTTACAAGTTCAAACAAAAATGTATTTGACTGTTTGGAAAAACGGCAGCCGATTGATAATGGAGGTTAAATGTCGATAAACATGCTTTTTTAACAGGCTCTTTATCTGACCGAAATCGGCCCGGTAATTACTGAGAAATAAGCAAAAATTTACCTGAAGCGAGTGATTTTGAATGTGCACGACATCCAAAAAGTCATGTGGCATAGCTACCCTGAATAAAATCGGGCAATTGTGGAAAAATGAATATTTATTAAAGTTTGATTTGGGTCGCTTTTTAAAAGTCAAAAACATTCCTTTTAATTTAACATACCTGTACAACATAACGTAGATTCAGAGTTGTCGGTATTCGATGACAAAAGTCCTCTGCAAATATTTGATCCCGGGCATAGTTTTGTCAAGAAGTATGACATACGCTCCGATATGTTGTTACTGCTACCGGAACGTTGAGCAAGGTTCATTAGCAGAAGAAATACTGTTAGTCGTATCATAACGCGTCTTTATTGAATAAGGCACCGTGACTGAAAGAAATAACACAAACATTTTTATTTATCTTTTTTATTTATTAACCTATTTTGGGGTTGTCCTGGTTCGCTCAATTGGTTGCGTCGTCGGAATTGCGGGCTAGGCGCTGTCACCGTGACGGTGCTTGGTCGCACCCAGGTAGAGGCAGTGTGGCGGCAGTAAAAAGTCTCCCCGTACATATAGTCAGTACTGTTATCATTAAAATATCACGTTACCGATGTCGTGCTGTGATGATTATCAGAGCTATCCGATCAAACATGTTTGGGTTGTCCCTGTTAGCTCAATTGGTTGCGTCGTCGGAATTGCAGGGCTAGGCGCTGTCGCCGTGACGGTGCAAGTTCGCTCCCAGGTAGAGGCTATATTCTTTTATATTCCTTTGGAATTACATGCAAATAAATACTTAAGTGCTTATAGATGGTCATCTTATCCGCGACATGCCATAATGTGCATTCTAGTAAAATATTCTTATTTTCAGATTTTGCTGTATCTTGAAAATACTATACTTTATTCTTCTTAATATTATATAAGTATGTTACTAGAATGGACTTTTAATTGTGTATAGTTGTTTTGCAAATGCATCTATGTAAAAAATCAAAGCCATCTGCTATACCTTTTCACTTCATGTCACGAAACTTCCTTTAAACACATTTTATTCATTCCACGTCTCATTTCAAATGTTTTCTACAAAGAAAACTGAACATGCTTTTTATTTATCTGATAAAATGTATCACTCTTATTAAAGTTTATTAAATATTGATTTCGTATGATTACTGTTTGGTCTTAGCCTATTAATCATTACTTAATATGAAAAATCAATATTGATATGGTTTTCCCACTAAACTGATGTATGAGATGGAGCATAATTATTCAATATTGTGGGGCACGCTACAGAAAAGGTGTCTTCGTTTTTTTATATATATTTTAGTTGTTACTATATTTAGAAACGACTTAAATTATCTGTTATTTTTTTCATAACTAAATAGTGATTTTGTTACACATTTTCACAATATAATATTATTTTTACCGCGAAATGCATAATAATTAATGCCGTCTTCTCAACTCTATGACGTCATTTTAAGAATTAACGTCAACTGCCCGAAGGTACCTTTTCCAGTGGCGCGCCCCATATAGTAGAAGAAAATGCCTATATCGTGACACAGGGCGTCATTTATGATAATATTAATGAGCTTTTTTAGAGTAACATCTTTGTAATACCGACTTACAACCCTTCAGCACCGCAAGTTTATGGCAAAACAATCACAGAAAAAGAATAATGTCGAGCATGATTTTATGACAATTTTGCTAAACCCAAGTTTCCTATGTTATTTAACAACCATGGTAACGCGCACCCGGCGCAGCGCGTAAAATGTTGTTGAAGATTAAATTTACTTAATTTTTTTTTCATAATTCGGCGTCCGTGTTTCCTGATATTCCGCCAACCTGTTTCGTTATTTTTAGGTGGCATTTTATCCAAATTTGATGTCATTTGGGCGTTTTCTTGCTAAACAAATACGATTTGAAAAGCAGAAGTCATAGCGTTCATGTAGAATTTTGACGTCCATTTAAATGATAAAAATTTGCGCAATCGTTTAAATTTGTCAACATGTGGGCGATATTTGTTCAGCTTCATATGGGAATGTTAGATTAAAGGAGGGCAATGAATCGGCGAGCAGGTCAGGTGTTTTCAGCTGGCACAGGCGATTCAAAGATGGCAAAGACGAGATCACAGACAGAAAAGGCCAATGAAAAAGCGGGATATTGACGGAACGTTAGTGACGTCAGTTGCATAACAGCTACAGAAGGATCGCTGGTATACAGGTCGCGAGCTGTCCCGTATGTTTATTGTTAGCATCGGGTCAATTTTGTTCGATTCTTAACAAAGAATTGACTATGAGAGGGATTTTTATACTATTTTATTGTGTTTACCTAGATCTATGAGTATTTCAAAAAGTAAATGATATTAGGATACGCAGTAATTAATAGAGATATTTTCCCCGATTTTGTTTCATAAATGCTAGCTTGTGTTTAGTAGGATGGAATTTGTTTCGATTAATGAATATTTATATTTCACTGTACATGTTCAAATCATTTTAAGATCAGATGATGGTGTTTTGGAATTAAAACGAAACACTAATTTCATTCACATACTTACATTAGATCTATAGGTCCCTGCTCGTTGGTGCAGAGCTGGTGATCAAAGATCACAATTAAGAGCGAAGAACGGCCGACTCCCGGGCCTTTCCCATGAGAGTGGAGTAAAAATGTGGCCAATTTCTTTCCGCGTGATCACCACAGACGACAATTGGTTATGGAAGAGTGCCTTAAGAGAAAGAATGACGATAGTGACATTTCGTTTTTATTTTGCGACGTCATAAACGTCATTTGCTGTAATGTTAGCGTGCGCCGGGTTGCGTACCCCTTGTTATTTGTAAATTTCATAGATTTGTTATTTGTTAAAATTTTGTATCGATTTTCTCACTGTATTTAGAGGTCATGTTCCGATATTCGTTGCTTCCAAAATCGTGGAAGTAAATTAAAAGGTGTGAACAGTGGAGCCGCAGTACTATTTATTTTTGAACAGCCCTCGTATTTGTGACATGTTTCGTGTACCTTTACTGAAGTGTACAACATGCAAAAATGAAATATGCATGTAAGGAATTGCTAAAACCAAAATTTACATCCCCACGCAGCTAAAAAGTAGAAGGGAAACGAGAACAAGAGAGCACGAGGTTATACATGTATACTAAGCGAATCAATTTCAAATACAGGGTGATTCATAATATCTGATGAAAGTTAAAAGCGTTTATGTCATCAAAGATGGACATACAATTTTCACACAATAATCGCACCGTACCACGCAAAACGTTTTTCATCGAAATAGTTAAATCAAACTGAGAGAATAACTGATTGAAATATGTGGAAATTTCTAACTGATTTTGGCATGAACAATTTATAAACACGCTTCGGAAAAATATTCGAACATTTAGCTAAAAAAAAAATAAAACCCTCATATCATAAAATAAAATATTATTTGTTTCCCCATCCACGACCGACCCGAAAAAAATCGGCGCGACCCGAATAATTTTATCGCCGAAAACTAGTTGATATTTATTTTATTTGGTACGAAAAAGCTGGAGGCTAAAATGCATTTTTAAGATCATTTTGAATGCGAAACCGATCGCGAGTAAGTATTAGAACAGTCGGTGGTTATCAGACGCTTGGCGATATCGCATACCTCGCGAAAGGCGTCGGACCATCGAAAAGGTGAGACAGATTTTGCTGCGGTCCGGTAAAAATGTCGCATGACCTCAGTCTTTTTGTCTGGCGACTTTAAATCTAAGGGAAGCAACCTTTTCTTCTACATTAACTCCGGTTACTTCCTTCAGTCATAGTAAAATTATTTGTGATTGGTTGCCTGATTTCTATAGTCCAATCGCGAATTCTATAACATCAACTTACGGCCATGTAAAGAAAAATGGTGTTTGGGCCTGTCTAGTGTTGGCAGAGAATATTCTGTTATGAAAATTTTAAATGGCTTTGTTGCCTGCGTTGATTTTCATCTCAAGGAAACAATAAAATGGAAGTCAAACAAAGCTTCGTGGGATGCAAGTGAAAATTCGTTTGAAAGACAGACGATCGTCAGTCGGAGTAAG
The DNA here is from genome assembly GCA_038501625.1 of Corbicula japonica. NCBI lineage: Eukaryota > Metazoa > Mollusca > Bivalvia > Venerida > Cyrenidae > Corbicula > Corbicula japonica. The sequence continues at coordinate 23,873 of JAZAYU010001021.1, forward strand.
TTATCTTTGATAAACCGGAAGTAGCGAAATAAATATAGGATAACAGGATTACATGTACATCTCAACCATTTTCTTGTTTATTATTCTGTATAAAAATGAACTCGGTCTAAGCAAAAACTGGTATTTTAAGTTTTATTGGTGAAAGTTTGTTAAAACTGAAAATAAAGGTTAATATCAGTTTCACATTATGTTTCAAACAAATGCACCTTAAAAGACAAAAACTAAATATTTTGCAATATCATCTCCGTTTTCTTTCAGTCCGGCAGAATTTCATTGCTCATCGGACCGAATAACCAGCAATATTGTGGCCTTTCGCGAAATCCGTAAATCAGGAAACGTTTTGTTTGCGTCTCTGTTCAAATGGAAACGCAAGTCGTTCTTTGATATCTAAGAAAATTTGTAGTTTGTCAACAAAGTTCATAATGTTTGACATTGATGGCGAAGCTGTTTAGCCTGTTGGTGATTAAAAGCCAAGGAATATCACCGGCTGTCCTGTTTGCAGCACATGATTTGCAAAGAAGTCAGAGTGTCCTGTTTGCTATTAAAATATTGCAACACTGAGATGATCAGTACATGAATATATCTCTATTAAATAAATAATAATTACTGTAACAGTACATAAGGTTTTCATTGTCAAAATGTGAAATTCGTATTAAATTGTATTTCGGTTTTAAGTAAAAAGGATGCTTATATTTTTATTTATACAGCACTATCCCTGGGAAGGCTTATCACAAAGACGAATTGGTCATTTTGCATAGAGACATTCATCTATGATTATAGTACATGTAAACTTGGTACCTATATATTTAAATTTTAGAGTGTTGGTATTCTCATTAGAGCTGATCCTACAATATCTAAATGTGGATCATAATTCTGAAAAATTTCAAATAAAAATAAATATGATACCTAGATCTACTTACCCATACTACATCTGATTGGGTCGGGATGGGGAAACAAAGAATATTTTAAGTCTGACCCAACAGTAACTTTACAGTAAAAATATTTACTGCTGATGTTATTTTTAAGTCTTATGGCAATTCGTCATAAAGTGATTGAACTTCAATTCGGCCGAATTCCTCATGACCGTCCAGTCGGTCAGCTTCGACAAACTCAGCATCGATAATCTTTCGATATAGCTTTTTGAGATATAATCTGTATTCCATTCAAATGACCCTGTCATGTCAAATTCCTCTTCACTGTTAAGTTGTAGTCACTGTAATACTAGAATGTGTTGTTGATACCATTCGCGCGTCGGAAAAACACACCTGCCCTTAGTAGTCCTCACCTGCCCAGATGGACAAAGAACTGGCCGACAGTCAGAAGACTCCTGAAAACAAAAAACAAAGTGGCTAATAGGATTCACTATGTACTGTTTTAAAGAGGGCATGTCATTATAAAGCCCGCTTAAAAGAGAAAAAAACGTTTACCTGTCAACAATAAATCTGTATTAAGTTGCAGAACATGTGCCTATAAAATTAGATAATCAGCGTTTAAGTGTACATTTAAAAAGGGATTAATTAATAAGCACTATTTTATACGGATGCATATTATTTTTGTGTTCTTTCGTAAGAGAAAAACGTGTACCGTCATCAAAAAATCTTTGTTAAGGTGCACAGCGAGTGCTTAATAAACAAGATTAATCTGCGTGTATAGCGAGTGTTCATGTGTATCATGAATAAATTTTGTTTAAGCGCGTATGTTCAACTTACGTGTATCATCACCAAATTTGTGCTGAAACGTAAAACACCATCGTATTATTTATAAATCTAAAGTTGTGTGTATATCAATAGGTTTTCATTTATCAATATTTATTAAATGCATAATTTCCGGTTTATCTTTCGACTCCGGTTTATTCGGCTATCCCAAAATATTGTTCTAATCAGCGATATTTTATAAATTAATAATAGAGAAAAAAAGAAAAATTAAATATTATTGGCCGTTTTTGACCAGTATATGTCCTAACAAGATCATGTGAGTTGATCTAAAATTTCCAAGGCTGCATCCCACGAAGATTTATTCTCGTCACTTGTTTGTGGTGTCTTTTTGAAATTAATCTTTATATAAATATATGCTCTCTTATGGAGTATGCTTTTAAGCTGTGTGGGGATACCGTGTGTTCTAAGTGTGGTTCTTCCTGATGCATGTTCACTGTAATATTGCTACGTTTAACTTAGCGGTATTGCAACTTCATCGAAATCATAAGAGTTCATTGAAAGACATAGCAAACGGAATAGTGTTCAGCAATTGTAGGTACTGTCTTATTCCAATTTGTAATCTAAAATGACATGTTAAATAGTATGTCTTACCAATTTGTTAACAACAAATACTCCGAAAAAATAATACTGTTTAAAATGACACTCAAAAACTCTTAACTCGATTCTCATAAATCGACGGTTTAGAAAAAAAAAACAATATATTACCAGTTCGGTATTCCTTGGACAAACTGTAGGGATTTTATGGTTAAGTACGTCTGTTGTGTGAAGAGAATAGAGTGCATCGATATTCAATAATCCTTAGATGCTGACATCGGCTCTAATAAGTCCCTTTTCAGCTTGAAATTTCAAACAAGAAAGGTTTCCATCGAAGTCAGACCCTGAACAAATATGACAAAAGACATTGGCATTGAGTGCGTATCTATTTCCGTAGTACGGAGACGCAGGTCCACCTTGGAACGCTTCTATTATGTCATCTGCCGTTGCGTCTATAGATACTGGAACATTAAATTCGGTTGTTTTGCAGACGTCAATCATGTTCCGATAGCATATTAGTGGTTCTATGTCCTTGAAATCTCCTGGATATCTAAACTGAACTCTACATTCCTCTGGCATTAATCCCCTTTCAAGATGTGCCTGCAGTTTTTCTGGTTTATAAACTTTGCATTTCAGTATGGCGTCCCAAAACACCCCATCCGTTATATTGTCGAGGTTTGCACAAACTGCATTCTTATATATCGCATTTGCTTGTTTAGAAAACACCGGGAACAAACTCCCCCAAGGTGCCACTGTACTGTTACCACACTCTTTAGATTGGTCATACGCATCGTTCCGCAAGATCGATGATATCATGTTATATGAACGGAGGTTTTTAAAATCTGTCAGTTCTGATTTTCCGGCAACTGGATACAAACATTGAAGTCCAACATCTCTTGTTATACTTGCAATATGTTTGGTTTCTTTGCTGAGTGATTGGTTGTTGTTTGCAAAGCAACAATTTCGGTTTTGACTGGTCGCCATTTCAGCCAATCAGATGCTTGAGATTTGAGACTGGTTTCCATTCTCAGTTGAATAACCTTTAGCCCAGGATTCTTGCCAGAAATTATGACACCATTAGGCAAATTTATAAGAGAAAAAAATTTGTTTTAATGTCATTTTGTTTAAAAGGTCAAATACTGGAAACCATTCTTAAAATAGTTTCGCTCATTATTGTTGCTATTAGACAGAGGCAAAAGGGTATAAATTATAATAATATAACTACATTAGCAAGTTCTTTTTTTATAAAAATTTCTTAATTATATTTCACATTTGTTATCCGCCCGTTGCATTTTGTGCTTTTTTATTGTCTTCTTAAAATTGTGATGGTTTTTCAAAATTTGTTTTCCTCGCTACTTGAGGCAAAAACGTTTAATTTATACAGTATCAAGAGATAAAGAAACGCTGGGCAAATGTAAACTTTGATGATGATTCTAGTTTTTTTCCCTGTTCACGCATTCCACGGGCGACATCATTACGCAATCCCATAATGCGGATTCGATACAATACCGCGTGCCCTTTTTCCTAGAGATTTTCCTGGCAGTATGTTTTCATTGTGGACAAGATATTACAAAAAGTATAACCCTTTTCTTTATCCCTTGGGTAAGTTATAGGTACACACCCATTTTCTAACTCTTATACATTTGAGAAATATTTAGCATTTAAAACAAACACATACACTTTGAAATATGATGTACTCATTTCGATCAAAAAACTTCCACAAAGACAAAGTGATGGCCTTGTGATATGTTTACATTTTGTTTACCTTTTTACCTTTTTCTTCAACAGCATAATTATAATAGCAGTATTAATAGTTTGTAAACTCAAATCCAGCCATCTGATTCTCTACGCGAAACTTCTATAAATAGATGAAAATGAACATTGAAAGCCACCGACAAAAACACTTTATAAAATGAGCAGCCTCCTATTGAGCCTGTTCGTGGACAATAATAGAAATTCATATAACGACCACGCCGCCTTAGCCGGGTTGAGCGCAACTCAATACGCAAGTAAACATCACAATGTTGATCCTTTCTAAAGAATGGTGGTCATTTTTATGGTTCATGTGAAACCTTCAAAGTGGTATATTCACATTTATATTTTTGGCTTATCGAAGCGAGAATAATTACCCATTACATGCAGGTCTCGAATTAAAAAATTCGTAATTACAATAATTAGTTTAAAATAAAAAATGAAACCTTGTATAATACATTTCTTGAAGAAAGGGGGACTAACTTCCAGATGACATTGTCTATAAGAAAACGGACAGGTATACTCCAATGAATAGGTTTGAATGGTAGTAATATACTTTTTATGGGGTTTGTAACGCTAGCGAGAACACATGCAAACTTAGTACTTACATCATACATTTTTTATGTTTACAATCATTACTACATGTATGATATGACTATCTCTTAACTATTATGTGGTATTTTCATTGACAGACTACGCGGTATTAATTTTTTAAAAGACTACATGTGTACACCTAGGACAGGCTTAAACTATTCTTTGTTTCCCCATCCCGACCAAAGCACATTTAGTATGGGTAGATAGGTAGGTCAAGATATTTTTTATTTGAAAAATTTCAGAATAATGATACACATTAAGATATTCTAGGATTAACTCCAAGGGAAATACCAACACTCTAAAATTTAAATATAGGTACCAAGTTTACATGTAAAAGATGAATGCATTTCTGCAAAATGACCAAGTCGTCCTTGTGATAAGCCTGCACAGGAATAGTGCTATATAAATAATGACCAAGTCGTCCTTGTGATAAGCCTGCACAGGAATAGTGCTATATAAATAATGATCAAGTCGTCCTTGTGATAAGCCTGCACAGGAATAGTGCTATATAAATAATGATCAAGTCGTCCTTGTGATAAGCCTGCACAGGAATAGTGCTATATAAATAATGACCAAGTCGTCCTTGTGATAAGCCTGCACAGGAATAGTGCTATATAAATAATGATCAAGTCGTCCTTGTGATAAGCCTGCACAGGAATAGTGCTATATAAATAATGACCAAGTCGTCCTTGTGATAAGCCTGCACAGGAATAGTGCTATATAAATAATGAAATAAACTTCTTATTACTTAAAACTGAAAAACAATTTAATACAAATTTCACACTTTGATAATAAAAACTTAAAGAAATTTAACTATTATTTAATTAATAGAGATATATTCAGGTGTACTTATCATCTCAGTGTTGCAACATAAAAACAGTACACTGACTCCTTTGCAAATCAAGTGCTGCAAATAGAAGTTGGTGATATTCCTGTGCTTTCAATTTCCCAATCACCAACAGGCTAACAGGCTAAACAACTTCGTCATAAATGTCACACATTGTCAACTTTGTTGAAAATCTACAAATTTTCTTAGATACCAAAGAACGACTTGTGTCTCCATTTTTAACAGATATGCAAACAGAATGTTCCCTGGGTTACAGACTTTGTGATAGGCCAAACAAATGCAGGTCATTCGGTCCGATGAGCTATGAAATTCTGCCGGACCGTAAGACAATCTGCCGCACTGAAAAAAAAAGACGGAGCAGATGTTTCTTAATATTTATTTTTGTCTTATTCAGGTACATTTGTTTGTTACAAAATGTAAAACTTGTATTTAATTTTTTTCAGTTTTAACAGACGTTCACCAATAAAACTTTTAGACTGAATTCATTTTTGTACAGAACAAGAAAATGGTTAAAATGTACATGCAATCCTAAAATTATTACGCTACTTCCGGTCCGGTTTATAAAAATAACTTAATTCGACTGCTGATCGCTTGTTTTTCAAACGCATTCACTCTTCGATTTGTTTCTTTTATCCCTGTCATCGTGTTCTTGCTAATTTAACTCCATAGGCTCTGGTCTCGGTAAGATCATTGAGTACTCGCCTATTTGGCTTTGCAGTGCTGTTAGCTTCTTAAGTTTTATATGTTTGCGTGCTTTTTGCATTCAAGATTGTTAAGCTGATGGGTGATTTGGAGTTATTTCACCAAGACAACTTGTACGTGTTTGCTGATATGATAACTTGTTGGGAAAGTGTGAGGTTGGTGCACCATAGAACCTGGTTAAAACCCACAGTGGCAATTTGTTTTGCCACTGGCCGTTACCTCAATGGTTCTGTATGCCGTCAATTGTTTGTGGCGTCTTATTTGAATTGAAATACTTATAACAACATTCTCTCTTTTCCTCTTTTCTTTTTGGTTGCGTGGGAAGGTTTTTTGTAAGGCGATTCCTGATATGCATATTTCAATTTTTTATCTTATGGAACTTTGTAAGACTTCGATTTCATTGTTTCCGTGAGATGAAAATCAACAAAGGCAACGAATCCATTTTAAAACTTCGATAAAATCAAAACTGAATAGTATATACGCCGGCATTTGCTCTGTGATTCTTGAAATGTCCCCAATTTGAGACAGAATATGCTCTGCCAACGCTAGACAGCCCAAACACCATTTTTCATTACATGGCCGTTAAATGATGTTATCGAATTCTCGATCGGAAAATATCAATCAGACAATTAATCACGAATCATTTAACTGTGACTGAAGGGAAGTGACCGGTGTTTATGAAGAAGAAAATGTTGCTTCCCATAGGTGTAGAGCCGCCGGACAGAAAGACCGAGGACATGCGACATTGAACCGGACCGTAGCAAAACATGTCGGACCTTTCTGATGGTTCGACACCTTTCATTTTTTCATGCGTTATCGCCAAGCGTCTGATAACCACCGACTGCTCTAATACTTATTTGCGATCGGTTTCGTACTCAAAATGATTTAAAAATGCATTTTTTGTCTGCAGGTTTTTCGTACCAAACAAAAAATATCGCGCCGGGTCGGTCGTGGATGGGCGAAAATAATATTTTATTTTAGGCCGTATTCATACAACATGATGTTTTGTTTGTCATGTCTGTTGTGTCATGTTTGTGCAATTTTTTCAAACAACATAATATTTTATTAGTCACGTCAGCTACGCAAAGTTATACTCGTGAGTTTGTTTCTTTAAATTATACGAGCTACAGAATTTATTGAATAATTATTGCAACTCCTCGTTCTATCTACGAGTCTCCACGAAGCCCTGCCTCAAATCTCGAACTTAAGTCAGCGTATGGTGACAAATTGAAACTTCATTCATCTTACTTATTAAACTGTGCCCAAGGTTATAAAACTGAGCATAGAAACCATTCTCAAATCTCAAGCATCTGATTGTCTGAAATAACGACTGATCGTCATTTCAGCCAATTAGATGCTTGAGATTTGAGACTGGTTTCCAATCTCAGTTTTAAAACCTTCAACCCTAGTGTCCAAAAGAAATGATACTATGTGTTTGCAAATACATTTAATAAAATCAAAACTATATAGAGATTTCGGTTTGATATATTTTATTTTTGAGACATTCAACAGCACAAACGCAATCAATTTCATCAATTCTCTACAGTCATAAGGACAATTATCTAAAATGGGTGGGGTCTAAAATGAATATTTTACTTCAAGTTGGCAAAAAAGAACATTTTGAAAAAAAAAGTTTGGTATCGTTTCTTTTCGACAGTAGTTAATGTATGTTTCATAAAACTTAATAGTCAGTTTAATTTGTAATACTTTCAAGGCATTTTAGAAATACAGTAAAAGTTGTAAAAGTCATGCAAACCATACTCAGTTAAAATACTTGCTATCATAAACATGTTCTCTTTTTTTTCGATTCAATGTGGTCTATGCAATTTTGTGTGGAATATACGGCAACGTCTGTTTCCCAAGGTTACACAGGCTGAAGGTTATAAATTTAAACTGAGCATGGAAACCAGTCTCAAAACGCAAGCATATGATTGGCTGTAATGGCGACCAGTCACCATTTCAGCCTATCAGATGCTTGAGATTTGAGATTGGTTTACAAACTCAGTTTAAATTTATAACCTTCAGCCTGTGAGACATCAAAGACAGTCACAGCGAAAATGAAGGAACACAAGGCGGGAAGAAAGCTGACAGTAGAGAATCAGTGCCCAATGTTATAAGACTCAGCATGAAAACGTCTCAGTCGCCATTTCAGCCAATCAGATGCTTGAGATTTGAGACTGGCTTCCAAACTCAGTTTTATAACCTTCAGTCCTGGCAGTCCTGGTAGCACACCATTTCCATTATTAAAACGATGATTAAATTATAGTATAAAAGTGTAATATGTTTATTATGAAAGTCCACATCCAGTGTCCAAGATTATAAAAGTGAGCATGGAAACCATTCTCAAATTTCAATGACTGATTGGCTCAAATGGAGACCTGTCACCAGCCAATCAGATCCTTGACATTTGAGACTGGTTTCCACAGTCACTTTTATAACATTTAGTCCAGAGGCCACACCCAAAAGCAATAAAAAGTTATTTAGTGATCAATTTATTTCAAAATAGAAACTATAAACAATTAAAGAAAATGAGAACTTGACAGGTGACCGCCTTTGAACGGTCCGAGGCAAACAATTTGTCACTGGGGGTTTAAATAAATGTGTTTTAATTATGTTCACTCCTGACAGGTTGTAAATGCTACGCATTTATCTCTTAAAAGCAATAAGGTTTGTTCATTAAATGTGAGAAGACGAATTCAGCCACTGCCCAAACCTATGATATAAATTAACCTTTAGATAGTTCAGTTAATGAAAAAACACTTATAAAAGAGTATACACTAAATAAAATGATGTATTACGACCACATAGATGTTGATGTATTGTTTCCTACTAGTCTAGTTTGAAACAGCTGCCCGTTTGTGCTAATAAGGTTGACGTATAAAATATCTTGATGTAATAAGTATGTAATACTAATATTTTTCGTGACAATGATCGCGAAAGGAAATTATTTTTACAGGTTTGATTGGATTTTGAGTTTTCCTTTTTACATGAACTTTACATCAGCACGAGGATTTCGTTTTTTATAAGTTTCACTAAACATACACAACATATGACATGCATGATAAAGACAACAAGTTTGCGTCCTTCCGTCTGAACTCGAGTTTTCTGGTCGCGAAAATACTTGGCATTTAAAATGATGATGCCAACATGTTTAACATAATATTGATAGTAATTATTTACTAATGTGTCAATTTAAAAAACACTTAAAATTATGAAAAGAAAACAATATTTTTTATGTTAGGCACGCGAACAGTAACTCATGGTCAAACACAATATTTAAACAATATCTCATATTTTATATATTTTTGAGACAAAAAGGACACTAGGTTGTTGTCAGTATCTTATTTAACATGTCTAAACTTAAAATATAGTTCTGTGCCGTGAAGGTTTTAAATTAGAATGTAAATAGACTGTAAGGGAACTTTCATTTAAGTCCTAACGTTTAAAAGGTATGTCAAATAGAGATATATTTATAACATATATTTGTGCAATTGTTTATAGATTATACTGTATTTTGCTACTTGATGGAGTTTGTTTATTTTCTTTTTTATTGACAAAAAATTGACAAAAAATTCAATGTGTCTATCAGAAATTGCCACGAACAAAATAAGTAACCTAACGCTGTAATAAAAAAATGAGAGAAAGTGCAATTAAAACAGTGGCAGGCCCTTATCGAAGTTCAGATTAATTAAGATCAAAAAGTGAAATATGCATATCAGAAATCGCTACACTCAGAAAACACAGCCTCTGCACGCAGTGAACAAGTATAGAGAAAAATAGAGCACGACTGTTTATAAGAATATCAAATAAGACACCATAAATATATGAAAAATGGAACCCTTTGGGTAAACGCCTTGTTAACTAAATGCCACTGGGGGTTTAAACCAGGTTATTGGGTGCGCCAACTTCCCAACAGGTTCTCATATAAACAATCAAGTACAAGATGTCAAGAGAGATCAAAAGATTTGCGCACAATATATTTAGCGCTGTAATGAGTGCAGTGACAGTATCAAATTTTCCACTGTTATTCAAAATCCATTAACAAGGAGCTCAATTTACGTAGATGTTTTTCACTAGATCACTGGAGACCATATCTGAAGTTTTTCAGAAACAGGAACTGGGCGGTCTTTCTAATTGGATTTACTCTGCTTCATGTACCTCAGCTTTAATGCCATATCTAAATCTCATTTTATTTGAACCATTTAATTAAGAAAAATGTCCTCAACGCCGATTAATTAGTTTATTTGATATTTTTCTAAGGAATACATTTCCTCCAATTAAATTATACGTTGAAAATTTAAAAGTGCGATAGGTGAATAAGCAAGAAAATTAAAAATTTCAACAATAACTGAATTTACTTTATTAAAAAATCATCGTTGAATAGATAAATTAATTCAGCGAAATTTAAAAAAAAGGTATAGTCTCATTCATAAAGTTACAGTTAATTCGGTACGCAGTGTACGAAGTTTTTTATTTAAAGCCACAATAAACTTGCCAAACAGCATATTTTTTATTAGCCAAAACATTTTAGATTTCACCTGTATGAATAATAACACAAAAAATAAACCTAACAATAAGAAAAGGGTATTATCTTATTGATTTACAGCATGTTTTGGGCGTTTTTCGGATCGTTTATTTTGTTTACAAAACAAACAGCGAATCTTTCCAAGCTGATTTTCGGCAACTCTCGGCAGGCGAAGGTCGCTAATTATACAGAATGACGTCACTTCGTTCTTACGGCCCACTACGGAAAAAGACAATATCTTTTCGCCGAGTGATTGTAAACATTAGTTAGTAATTTTGTGGGCTACAAAAATACTATTCGGACCGGGTATCAATGATTGGGGATTATTTGAGGACATAAATAGTTGGTCATTTATACTTTCTTTTGAAAAGGGTCAACGTGGTTAATTAATTTTCACAATGAAAAAAAAAACGTTTTGGCAAGTTTATTGTGGCTTAAATCTCTAAGTTGTGTAAGTGTAAATTCAATAAACATAGGATAGATAGATTTCAACAGGCTATAATTATATTTGCTGTAAATGAAAAGAATATAATTTTAAACGTTTGGAAGTTTTAACTTTAGAGTTTATAGTCATTGAATATGTGTGTGATATTTGAATGTTTTGTAATTTTATTGACAACAAAAACTTGAGCAAGTGATTTTTTTTCATACAACTCGAATATTTGACTAATTATTTTATTTATAATGGACACTGAAATGCAATTTTCTGGGAAAGGTATTTGGATACTTTTCTGTCCTAGCAAATTTATTCATAGAAAGGTAGTTACTTTTTTTTATTTGCCGAGTATACAACTGAAAAGTGGAGCTGTTACATTGCAACTGTTCCACACATTTTTATAACGATACCGCTTTTGTCAAAAGTCAAGTTATAACAAATAATGAAAATAATAATATTGGCATACCATACAAAACCGCTATTTTATGGTAGCAAATTGAAACTTCATGCATTCCACTTATTAACTTGTGCATGGAAATCAGTCTCAAATCTCAAGCAGCTGATTGGCTGAAATGGCGACCAGTTGTTGAAATGGCGACTGGTCGCCATTTCAGCCAATCAGATTCTTGAGATTTGAGACTGTATCATGCTCAGTTTTGTAACCTTGGTCACATGTGGATGCAAAGGCATTCAATAAAATCAAAACTAAATCGAGATTTCAGATTGTAATCTTTTATTTTAGAGACCGTTCAACAGCACAAACACAAAATCAATTTCATCAATTCTCTACCGTTATAAGGATAAGAAAATGGGAGGGGTCTAAAATGAACATTACACTTGAATGGCAAAAAAAGAACATTTTGAAAAAAAAGTTTGGTATCGTTTCTTTTCGACAAAAGTTTACATGTATGCTTCATAAAACTTGATAATAAGTATAATTTATAATCATATCTTAATATGTCAGACAGAAAAAGATGAAAATAAATACATTTAGAAATACAGTAAAAGTTGTAAAAGTCATGCAAACCTTACTCAGGTAAAATACTTGCTAACATAAATTTTATTACATGTTCTCTTTTTTTTCGATTCAAAGTAATCTGTTGAATTTTGTGTGGAATATACGGCAACGTCTGTGAGACATCAAAGATAGTCACAGCGAAAATGAAAAAAAAAAACACGTGGCGTGAAGAAGGCTGACAATAAGACATGATAAATATATGAAAAATAGAAGCCTTTGGGTAAACGCCTTGTTAACTAAGTGCCACTGGGGGTTTAAACCAGGTTATTAAGTGCGCCAACTTCCCAACATGTTCTCGTATAAACAGTCAAGTACAAGATGTCAAGAGAGATCAAAAGATATGCGCAAAATATATTTAGCGCTGTAATGAGTGCAGTGACAGTATCATATTTCTCAATGTTATTCAAAATTCATTAACAAGGAGCTCAATTAACGTAGATGTTTTTCACTAGATCACTAGAGATCAGTCCCATATCTGAAGTTTTTTTCAGGAACTGGGAGGTCTTTCTAATATGATTTACTCTGCTCCATGTACCTGAGCATTAATTTCATATCCGAATCTCATTTTACCGTACAATGGGTTATTTTCGAGATCGAAAATTTTCGAGATTTTGTCGTAATTTTAATTTTCGCAGTTGTAATTTTAGCGAAAAGTGCGTTCACAGAAATTAACGCAAAAGTTGTTGGGAATTTTTCGGCGTTTTTAATTTTAGCGAATTCACCTCGGTCGCGAAAATAGCGGAAATATTATGCTCGCGAAAAAAAAACATTATACGGTATTTGAACCATTTAATTTTAAAAAATGTCACTCCTTTCAGTATTTCTCAAGTACCACTTTTATAAACAAAAAGCGAATAATGCATATAACGATTAGCCATATGCAGAAGACACTGCCTCCCCATAAAAATAAAAATATTTAAAAATAAACATCACAAACAATTAACGAGAAAAGGAACCCGAAGAATTACCGCTTTGGAACGGTCAGTGGCAACACCATTTGCCACTGTGAGTTTGAAAATGGTTCTCACACTTGCCCCAACAGGTTCTCATATGATCAAACAAATACAAGTTGTCATGGTGAAATAACAAAAGAGATCGGCTCGATCCGTTTAGAATCTATTTAGGAATTATCGGATGATAATGTCCGTCTATACTGGTATCATAATCTAATTATCAAAGTCCTTCTTTTTCACGTATTGTATAAATATTACCTTTGATGACTAAGTGCGGAGAACCGTTTGATAACCATCGGTTTAAACACCGTGTACATCGGCAAGCAGAACTTTGAGAGCTAAACATACAATAAATACAGCAACTGAAACTGTTGTTGAACAGTTAGTGGCATTGCTTCTTACAAAGCCAGATCCTTCCAAACAAATTCTAACTGTTTCTTCTGAGAAATCAGAAAGTACGACAAACTCACCATTAAAAAGGTACTGCTTGGCAACTTTGTTGTAAAGAACCATTTGGTCCTCACTAAGATAGTACTCGCCTATTCGAAGTTCTATTTGTTCACAAAATGAAAGCTTTGTTATCAAAATTGCAGTTTCCCTTCCATGTCTACTTTCGTAAAAAATTTGATGAAATGGCCGCTGTATAGATAACGTTTCGTTTTCCTTAAAATGACTTGTGGAATTGTCTGAATCTGGAAAGTACATAATATTTAAAAGCGAGGGTTTGAGAATAACTTTTTCAGTACCGTAATTTAAAGACCAGTTTGTAACTAAAAGAAGATCAACGTTTTTCATGATGTTTTTTGGCGAAATTGACCGAAAGAAACGTGATAAGAATAAAAGCAGGCATTTCGTGTGTTTTCGATTGTTGGGGTTCTCTACTTTGTAAAACCCATTAATCACCGACCAGTACTTCAGCTTTAAAGAATTCGGCACCGACAAGCTTTCAATATTTGTTGATGTGAAAAAACCTTTCTGAAAATCAAATGCCTTTGTAATGTCGAATTCCTGTTCACTGTTTAGTTCTAGTAATAAGTGAATAGTCTGTTCTAACCATTGCTGCATTGGAAAAACACATCTGCCATTATTCGTCCGCACCTGTCCAGATGGACAAAGCACTGGCCTGCATTGGATAGTTTTCTGAAAGCAAAGACAACGTGATTATATGGTTTAAAAAATAATAACACATATATATTATTTTAATTTCAACAACATTTACTTTTCATCATTAAATCATTTCTAAACTGTAAAACGAGTACATATTATCGATAATTGCGAGTTTTAAAAGAGTGAGTATGCTTATCAGGCATATCTAAACACAGAAAACACACCATTCAATGTCTTAACGAAAACACACCATTCAATGTCTTAACGAAAACACACCATTCAATGTCTTAACGAAAACACACCATTCAATGTCTTAACGAAAACACACCATTCAATGTCTTAACGAAAACACACCATTCAATGTCTTAACGAAAACACACCATTCAATATCTTAACGAAAACACACCATTCAATATCTTAACGAAAACACATCATTCAATATCTTAACGAAATAACAAATGTTTCAAATGACGCAAAGACAAATAATTACCATGTATTTAACAATTAATTCATGTATCTCCACCTCTTTGAGCTTAACTCTGAAGTGCAACTGGCTGCTTATTTTAGACATTTCGATTAATACTCAGTAAGGACTTGTGAATGAGTAAGGTAATTACTTCATACACGTGTTCCCTTTTATTTTACTGTAAATAAACGAAACAATATTTTATTTACTTGTTTAGAATTTGTTGGACAAGCTGTAGAGACTATGCGGTTTGGTACGTCTTTTGCCTCAGACTCCTTGAGCGAATAAAGTTCATCGATATTCAATAATCCAAAGACGCCGTTTCCAGAAGGTCCCTTTTCAGATCGAATTCCCGAACATTTAGGATTTCCATCAAAAGGAGAGCCTGAACAAATGTGACAAAAGACATTGGCATAGAGTGAGTATTTATTCCCGTAGTAAGGTGACACAAGTCCACCTTGGCATGCTTCTAATATGTCATCTTTCGTTGCGTTTATAGATACTGGAACTTCAAAGTCGGTTGATGTGCAGAAGTTAACCATGTCCCTATAGCATTTTAATGGTTCAATGTCTTTGAAATCTCCGGGATAGCTGAACTGTACTCTACATTCCTCTGGCATCAATCCCCTTTCAAGATGTGCCTGCAGGTTTTCTGGCTTATAAACTGTGCATGTAAGTGTGGCTTCCCAGACCACCCCATCATTTACATTGTCAAGTTTTGCACAAAGTTCGTTCTTGTATATCGCATTTGCTTGTTTAGAAAACACTGGAAACATACTCCCCCAAGGTCCCATTTTACTATGACTACACTCTTCCGCTTCAAATTGGTCAGAGTTATCTTCCTGTGAGATAGACGCTATCATGTGATATGAATGGAAGTTTTTAAAATCAGTCACTTCTGTTTCTCCTGTAACTGGATATAAACACTGAATATGTCCAACATCATCTGAAGTTCTTGGGACATCTTTGGTTTTTTTACCCTGTGGTGGTATGTTAGTAACAAAACAACAATTTCCGGTATTCTCGCAGTTCGGTGCGCACGAACAATCTTAAAATACAAACACATATTTAGTTTTTGGTTTTGCCAGTTGGAGATCATTTCACATATTAGAATGTATATGATGTAAAGAGACAACCCTATAACCTCTTTACAGTGTCAAATTCGTTTTGTTTTTTTTTGCGTTATTTGATTGTGACCCCAGTGGCAAATTGTTTCGCCATTAACCCGCGCTTCTCATTTTCGTAAATTATTTGTGATGTCTATTTCAAAACTGATCATTTTATTAAACATGCTCTCTCTTTTCCTTTCTACTGCTTTCGCAGTGTGGGGAAGCTGTGTTGTTCGAGGGTATGGCCAATCTTGATATGCATATTTCCCTTTTTGTCTGTCTTAAACGTATGTTTTATCTTTACCTGTCTTCTTACTTCTTTATAATTGGAGCATTGTTTTAAGGTATGACCATCCTAATGGGCACTATTAAGAATCCAACATCTGCTTATTTTTTCATCAACTGCTTCATACCACTGACTTGTATGCAAAATTTTAATGATTTTCACCGTGAATTTTTTGAGATTTTTAGCTTTTTAAAAAAGTGAGAAAAACCGTGAAAGTATCCAAATTCTTAAATCGGTGACAAAATTTTTTGTTATTGATAAATTCAGCCCTAATTTTTTACAGTTTATCTAAAATATGTTATATTTTACTAAACCAATTTAAGATATAATATATAAATACAGAATTTATCTTAAAATGACATTTTTTGACCAAATAAATTTAAAATATGCATTTTTTTATATTTCACGAGATTAAATTAATGAAAATTGTGCAAAATCCTGATTGGTGCAATATACAAAAATTTACCATTTTTTAACTATATACCTTAAACAAAATTTAAACAAAATTTCAGAGAAGTTTACCGTCCAGTTTTAGAAATTTTCAAATTGATGACTTGAATAAACACTATTCTGATAGCGAAAACCCCTTTAATCTTGATTATTTTGCTTATTTTAGTTTAAATCATGAGAATTTTATATTCAATGACAGAATTACACAGGAAAAAAAGAAATATGCTTATTATTTAAGCTCTAGGCTTACAAAAAAATAGCTTCCAGTGGGATTTGAACCCTGGTCCTCTTGCATGACAGAACTCTAAGCTAATTTACTACTATAGTTACCTCCCTTGGATAGTCTTCCTGATATAGGTATTCATTAGGATGGTCATACCTTAACTTGTCATTTTAATACAATCAATTTCTTTGTTTTGTTTATTGTTGTGCAATGAATAAATGGATCCAAATCTGAGACGATAAAATTCTCTACTTTGAATTGTGAATACGAAGCTTTATGTTGTTTGTTTTTAAAATTAGCGGATGTTTCGCTGTAAAACAAATATTGCATTCTTTAATCACAAAATAAAAAGACCAAAATAAGCACAATTGTTTAACTTACCAGTACAGCATAACATAACATCAGAGTCGAGATTGTTCATATTGTCTATATTTGAAGATAGATTTCCTCTGCAAATATTTGATCCCGGACACAGCTTTGTCAAGAAGTGAGACATAAGCTCTGATATGTCGTTGTTGCCACCAGAACATTGGGCAGTGTTCATCAGCAGAAGAAACATTATGAGTCGTTTCATAGCGCTTCTTGAATAAATAAGGTACCAAGGCTGCAAGAAGAGACAGAAAAAATACATTCTTGTATACCAGATCAGGTCATCCGGTGTTTCCACCCGTGTAGGAAATTTCGATTCTACACCCCATGTAGAATGAGTCACTTGAGTGACGTCCCGTCTTCAAGATGACGTAATATATTCAAGTTAGTGACGTCATTTATAAAAAAAGGTTTGCGTTAATGTCAATATTTCAGCACAAGGAAAATAAATTAGTTTGTATACATACACAGAAATTTTTATAAACAATAAAAGGTATGCAAGAAAAAGTGTCTTGCATGAGAAATTCGGTAAAGATAAAAATCTGTCACCTCGGGTGAACACGGCAGAGCCTCGTTCCCGCAAAACAATGAACCCTCGGTGACAGACTTTTCCATTTTCAACTCACGCTCATGCATGATACCTTTATTAATTTTGTGACGCCTCGTTTAACCCTCGCCTTGATTAAATGTCCTTGGTTGGTGAACGCCCGAGGGGAATTTTAATGGCAATTTCATAAAGAGTTAAAACGATGCATCTTATTATGTTTCATGTTTGAAGAGTGTACTCGGGAAACTGCTAATTAGCCATGTTTTGACATGTTATATTGTATATTATATCGTTAGTACATAAGATACACCTTAATGGACTAAACTGCTTAAACATCAATTGTCTATTACCTTAGACCTCACATTATTACAGAATCGCATATAATGTTTCAACAATACTCTGGAAACCTTAATTAAAAAAGAAAACAAGGTTATACCATTGACTAACTATAAAAAAATATTTTTAATAAACCCTACCATGAATTGTATAAAAAGGTGAAATATGCATATCAGGAATTGCCACATTCAGAAAAAAACAGCCTCCCCACACAGTCAAGAAGAAGAGAGGGGGAGAGAGCATGGTTAATAAAATAATCAGTTTCAAAAAGGACGCCACTAACAAAAAACAAAAATGAGAACCCGAGGGGTTACCGCCTTGGAACGGTCAGTGGCAAATCAAATTGCCACTGGGGGTTTAAACCAGGTTCTAGGGTGCACCAACCTCACACTTGCTCCAACAGGTTCTCGTATCACAAGACAAGTACAAATTGTCTTGGTGAAATAACTCCAACCCACCCATCAGCTCAACAATGTTGTATGCAAAAGCATACAAACATAAAAACATAAGAAGCTAATAGCAATAAAGAATTTCAGAGTTCTGGTCCAAATTAAGTTTAATTCTGTTTTACTGTGTTCGTGGTAGTTAGAGCATTATTTCGTCAGAACTCTTCGTGCATAATTTTTTTTAATTCAGACACACACATATTTATCTATTATAATATAAGCAATTTTTCGCTCTGTTTTGCAAAGTTTGATTCACGTTCCTTCAAAATGACCCGATTTAATAACATGTGGACAATAATGAGTGACTTGTGATTTTTCGCCACTTACAGAAGCAACTTTGTCAATGGGCTTCATAATTTAAATTTATATCTTAAAATTAATGTAGACGATTCATTAGACATTTTATTTAAA
This sequence comes from Corbicula japonica, assembly GCA_038501625.1. Classification (NCBI taxonomy): domain Eukaryota; kingdom Metazoa; phylum Mollusca; class Bivalvia; order Venerida; family Cyrenidae; genus Corbicula; species Corbicula japonica. Next base: position 42,699 of record JAZAYU010001021.1, read on the forward strand.
ATTTTAAATGAAAATCTAAAAGGGATATAATTTAAAGAGCACGGCTTTCAGCGTCAAAGATTTATCATAAAATTAGTTTTTTTTTGTTTTGATATAATTTTAACACCAGTCCTAATTCTGAACTTCACTTTCATTATTGTTGTATAACATGAGACGCTATATCTATAAACGGCATACGTTTTATGCATTAAATGGGAAAAAAGAAACGTTCAACTGCAAGAAAAGTGAAAAACCGCTTGTGGGCTGTTTAAAAAAATGGCTGGAAAAAGTCAAAAACTAGTGAAAAATTAAAGTTCATAAATAAAATTCCAAACTTGTTATTCAGTATTTGTTGATTGAAACTGAGTACAGAACTGAAAAGATTTTTGAAATCGGTCAATTTGTTGCTGAGATATTGCATTTGAAAAATGGCATGTGAAGTGAAAAAAATCTTAAAAATTTATGTTCATAAAAAGTCCAAACTGGTTGCTCCATATGTTTGTGCAGTCTTTACATTGATCAAAATCAATCTAATAATATTCATATGTGACAGAATAAAAAGTTATTGAGCTTTATTGACCAATATTAAATAATTCACAAGAATTTGTATTTATGTGCTTAAAATACAATTATTACTGTTTCGTATTATTTAAATGTGCATTTCTGTTAAAATACATGTTGAAGCATCAAATATAAGTACTTTAGATGGTATCGCATAAAGATAAAAATTAATATTTTCAAGAAAGTGTGTCACACTCATGACAACCACATAAGTGCAGTGTACTCAAAAATATTTCATTAAGGCTATTCCTGTTTGTCACAATTTAACGTAACATAACATAGACTTTTAGGACAAAACATGCTCTTGTTTTCATGTAAAGGATATGTTGACAGAATATTGCAATATGTGCATAATTTCACACTCCTGACAAATTTAGCTGATATTGTCTGAAGGAAGGGAGCTGCAGACAAATATAATTTCAATAGAGGTGATACTATTATAATTATTGAATCTAGAAACATTAAACTTAATGATAAAAAACCATTTGTTTTGTACTATTAATTTTTAAAGTCCTATACATTTATAAAGCTAAGATGTATTGATTTTCTTGAGGTATTTTCGTATCTACCACGCTTGACGCAATAGCATAAATTTTGATTACTTGAAGTATAATATGCTTAATTTTATCATTAGTTGATGCCTAATAAATGCACCTTTAACTAAAACAATACTTGTCTTGATTCAAGCTTTTGTACAATGATGGACTGAACAAATGTGATTTTTAAAAGTGTCACACTTTTTTGTCATACTCCAGACATTTTTTGCCCATTATTTTAAAATATTTTTTAACGGATGGCGCTATTTTGATGAAACTTCACAATTCTTTATAGGGCATGACGAGACATCTAGGCAAAGTAGGAAAATGGAAGTAACTGTTTGTTGTACATTTTTATAACAGGAAAATCCAAACCAGCCATTTCTTTTAAAACAGCCCTTTGTATAACCAGAACCTGTGAGCGAAATTTAATTGAATAAAAGAAGCAGTTATGTTATCCTAGCCAAGCGTAACTAAACAAATATCACAGGATAGAGAAATGTAATATAAACTTTTTTGTTTAATTGTTAAAATTTATATGATACCTCAGTTTTCCTATTCTGGGGTGTTGTCTGTAAAGTTACAGCCGCGTTTACGTTCCTTAAAGAGATACCACTTATCATGATAGTTAATATGAAGTTTCTTGCATACCTTTACTGTTCATAATAATTTTGTAAAATTTTGTGTATACGGTCTAAATTTTTGTCTCAATGCACTAAAACGTTGACGTTAAAAAAATAATTTCTAAATGACGACACTTACTTATATACATGACGTCAAATACCTGATGGCGTGAGGTCTCTCTCATGTTAGCTCGCGACTCATTCTACATGGACGTGCATATTCGAAATTTCCTACACGGATGATCTGGCATGCAAGAAGAATGTATATGGTATAATGTCAAACAGTATATACATATAGACTATGTTTACTTGCAGTTTTATGTAAATCATATGCTAAGCTCGCAAAACTAGGTGCTGAAAGGCAATTGCATTTACGTTATTTAACCACCACGAGCCTGTTCAGTTAACCCATTTCTGCATAAATCTTCTGTTTATTGACTGTACAACGGAGCTTGGAAACTTCGCAAAACGCAGTATTGAATACTCGGGAAAACTAGGAGCAGCGTTGTTGTTCCCGACAACTATCGTATTATTAATTTGTGATTCTATATGTTTTAAAAACACGCAAAGCTAAGAATTCAAAACCTTTAAAACTTCGTGGCGTGTTTCGGTCCCTTAAAACATACTGCTTCTTTTATTTCCTTCGGAAGCTACGAAGGGATAACATTTATAACACCTTTAAAGGGAATAATTGGTCAACGGTAATGTGTAATTTCCACACGTTATGACGGATTACATTGCCACCTAATTATAAATCACCAGCGTCTATTCTACTTTCATTTATCCGTTTGAACAAGTCTTTAACAAAAATATTGTTTAATGGTTACTCGATAGGAGGCTGCATTGAGATGATATTTATAAGAATACAGGTAGGAAAAATAAACAGAAGTACTAAAAGAAGAGTACATTTTGTTAATGGAATTGGTGGTCTAATATAATCGAGACCTTAAGACATAGGCCTATTTTTAAAATAGCTAAAATTATTATAATCAATTTATTAAAATATGAAGGTTCTAGCTCAAATAAAAGAACGAAAGAAACATGGCTACACTGTCATATCTTTACATCTCGACGGGACATATTATATATATTTTGCATGCGTATAAAAATAGCAACGCATCTTCGTAAAGTATATTAATTCCGGATGATGTCGATCCAAAATGTTTAGAAAGTGCAATAACGCGTTGTATTTTTAAACACGACATTAAAAATATGTTCAAAACATTTAAGAAATGCATAGTCCTGTGAATTTATACGTATTATTTATAATGATAATTCCGATTACTTGGTCAACAAACAAGTAACAAACACGTATTATCATCTGGTAAAGCATCGAAACTTTGAGAACAATGAAAAGGTAGTAGAACATTTTTACAGATTTCAGAAGAAAACAAAGAAGTTAATTTAAGTTGCAGATAATTCTATTTAATTTATTATACACTTTTGAAATTCTGCAATAATTTGAATTTGGGCGGGTTGGAGCTATTTCACAAATGTTTAACACATCTTGTACGTGTATGAGAACCTGTTTTGGCAAGTGTTGAGGCTGGTTTCCCTAGAACCATGCTTAAACCTCCAAGGAGATTGCCACTCAAATTCGTTTCTTTTTTTTTAGTTGTATATTATGAAAATGATAATTTTATAACGTAATTGCTCATTTTTTTTTCTCATCGTTTATGCTGTTTGGGGATGCTGTGCCTTCTAGATGTGGCCATGCATAATATGTCTATTTAAACAAGAAGCTGTGTTCGGAAAACACATATGCCCCCGGTAGCGAAGTTTGTATCGATACAAATTTTAAATTATAGCACAGGGTTAAAACTGCAACTAAAATCACAAGTTAGTTCTAAATAATGAAAATAACCGTCTGGTGCCAGAACCTGTACATGAAAAGAATTTATCATAACAAGAGCCAGTCGGAAACGACTGCATGCTCGACTATTTGAAGTCAGACATATTTAAGCACATTTAAAACTGGGCTTCATTTAAACTGGGGAGTGATTCAGGAGTTTATGACACCCAACACACATACATGAACAAAAGTTTCTTAATCCAAGTTAGGAAATCAATAAATTACAGTTACTTTATTATTGTAGTTTTTTAAGAGGGTTTACACAACCCAGTCCATACACCCCTGATCCCACACCCATCAACCCACTATCCCTGCCCACCTATAGTGATGTGGTGAGGTGTGGTGTAGTATAGTAAGGTATGGTATGCTGGTTGCTGTTGTTGGTGGTGTGGGTGTTGTTGGTATTGATGTTGGTGTTGGTAATGTTGGTGTTGTAGGTGTTGTTGTTGGTGTAGCTGTCAGTGTTGTTGTTGTTGTTGTCAGTTGTTAGTGTTATTGATGCTATTGTTGTTGGTTGTTGGTGTTGTTGATGCTATTCTTGTTGGTGGTGGTGTTGTTGTTGGTGTTGTTGTTGGTGGTGTTGTTGGTGGTGTTGTTGACGGGGTTGTTGGTGGTGTTGTTGACGGTGTTGTTGGTGGTGTTTTTGACATTGTTGTTGACAGTATTATTGTTGGTGGTGTGGTGGGGTGGTGGTGGTGTGGTGTGAGATGGGGTGGTGTGGTGGGGGTGGTGTGGTGGGGGTGGTGGTGGTGGCGTGGGGGTGGTGGTGGTGTGGTGGTGGTGGGGGTGGTGGTGTGGTGTGAGATGGGGTGGTGTGGTGGGGGTGGTGGGGGTTGGTGGTGGTGTGGGGGTGGTGGTGGTACTATAAGTATAGTATAGTATAGTATAGTATAGTATAGTATAGTATAGTATAGTATAGTATAGTATAGTATAGTATAGTATAGTATAGTATAGTATAGTATAGTATAGTATAGTATAGTATAGTATAGTATAGTATAGTATAGTATAGTATAGTATAGTATAGTATAGTATAGTATAGTATAGTATAGTATAGTATAGTATAGTATAGTATAGTATAGTATAGTATAGTATAGTATAGTATAGTATAGTATAGTATAGTATAGTATAGTATAGTATAGTATAGTATAGTATAGTATAGTATAGTATAGTATAGTATAGTATAGTATAGTATAGTATAGTATAGTATAGTATAGTATAGTATAGTATAGTATAGTATAGTATAGTATAGTATAGTATAGTATAGTATAGTATAGTATAGTATAGTATAGTATAGTATAGTATAGTATAGTATAGTATAGTATAGTATAGTATAGTATAGTATAGTATAGTATAGTATAGTATAGTATAGTATAGTATAGTATAGTATAGTATAGTATAGTATAGTATAGTATAGTATAGTATAGTATAGTATAGTATAGTATAGTATAGTATAGTATAGTATAGTATAGTATAGTATAGTATAGTAACCACTAGGCACTTTCGCCAAAGTATGTTAAGTACATCTGTTTTAAACCTTTTCTATAGATTACCTTAGAAAAACACTAACATTGAAACTTTAACCATAATTTCTAAGTCTTAATTCTAATTTCTAAGCGAAAAAAGGCAAAAATCAAATAAAACAAGTTAACCATTTATATCCAAGTATAAAATGGGGAGATAATTCCAGAAAAAAGGTAGCCAGACTGACGTAACTTGTAAGGGTCATCATCTGTGCACTGTTAAGTATGTGTGTAAACTTTAATGCCAGATCTCTTTGTGGATATTGCGAAATATCCAACATGCCGAAATAAGTTAACCATTTTCTAAATACAAAAAGGGGAGATCACACCAGAAATAAGGTACCCAGAGTTATGTAACTTGTCAGTGTCATGACCTGTGAACTTTTAAGTAAGTGTGTAAACTTTCATGCCAATGCTCTTTGTAGAAATTGAGAAATATCGAACTTGCCTAAAAATGTTAACCATTTATTTCTAAGTACAAATTTGGGAGAAAACTCCGAATTAAGATAGCCAGAGTTATGTAACTTGTCAGAGTCATACCCTGTGCACTGTATATTAAGTTTGTAAACTTTCATGCTAATGATCTTTGTAGAAATGGAAAAATATCCAACTTGCCGAAACAGGTTAACCATTTTTCTAAGTACAGAAAGGGGAGATAACACCAGAAATAAGGTACCCAGAGTTATGTAACTTGTCAGGGTCATGACCTGTGAACTGTTAAGTAAGTGTCTAAACTTTCATGCCAATGCTCTTTGTAGAAATTCAGAAATATCCAACTTGCCGAAAAATGTTAACCATTTATCTCTAAGTACAAATATGGGAGAAAACCCCGAATTAAGATAGCCAGAGTTATGTAACTTGTTAAGAGTCATACCCTGTGCACTGTATATTAAGTTTGTAAACTTTCATGCTAATGATCTTTGTAGAAATGGAAAAATATCCAACTTGCCGAAACAGGTTAACCATTTTTCTAAGTACAAAAAGGGGAGATAACACCAGAAATAAGGTACCCAGAGTTATGTAACTTGTCAGGGTCATGACCTGTGAACTGTTAAGTAAGTGTGTAAACTTTCATGCCAATGCTCTTTGTAGAAATTCAGAAATATCCAACTTGCCGAAAAATTTTAACCATTTATCTCTAAGTACAAATATGGGAGAAAACCCCGAATTAAGATAGCCAGAGTTATGTAACTTGTTAAGAGTCATACCCTGTGCACTGTATATTAAGTTTGTAAACTTTCATTCTAATGATCCTTGTAGAAATGGAAAAATATCCAACTTGCCGAAACAGGTTAACCATTTTTCTAAGTACAAAAAGGGGAGATATCACCAGAAATAAGGTACCCAGAGTTATGTAACTTGTCAGGGTCATGACCTGTGAACTGTTAAGTAAGTGTGTAAACTTTCATGCCAATGCTCTTTGTAGAAATTCAGAAATATCCAACTTGCCGAAAAATGTTAACCGGACGGACGGACGTACGGACGGACGGAAGGACGGACGGACGGTTCAATCACTAGATGCCGGGGGCATAAAAATAGTTGAAGATACTTCTACGCAGTTAATATAATTATTATAAATTTGTAAAATGATGCTACAATTTACAAATTAACTCGAATTTAACAAAACTACGTCAAAATTTAAAAAAAAAATTGTGACATGTTTCGTATATTTTCGAGATCTTTTATTAACTACAGTGCATACAAACTCTTGAATATTTCAGTAGTTTCTTGCAAAGCGTTAGAAAAAGAATGAATATGTTTTACCATATTGTTATTCATTTGTTCACATTGTAGCATTCGTGACTCACTATCCACATTATATACTTGAAACCTAAGAAATAAAGACTTACCAAATCTTGTAGATACTTTATAATTAAGCTTCAAAATATTCTCAATGATTTCCCGTTAACAATAAAAATGACATTATTTTTAAATCGATTAAGTGAACTAAAAGTTACACTTTTACAATTTTCTGTTATTTCTTACTGTAAATCAGCTTACAATTAAGATAATATCAAAATAAGTTAGATAAATTATACTGAGTTTAAATATTAATTTTTGAGAAATACGATTTGAAAAACTTCGTCATTTTCATAGTTACAAATTCAACCTACATTGTTAGAAAATAACTAAGTGATAAATAAAATGATTCAAATCGTTAAAATATGAAAAATTTAAACACTAAAAAATAATAGATAAAAAATAATATATCTTACCTGAAAAAGTACAGTTGTGATCGTAATTATAAATTTACAGTAATCAACAGGTAGCGTTTCTGATTATGTCTATTATTATATACGCTCTCCACAGGCAAGGGGGTAATCTGATCGATGATAAATCTCATTATTCAGAACTGAACCAGCCAATGACTATCGCATAAAACTTATTATGAAAATTACGATTAGTCACCTGATATTCTCTTTATATACGCATTTTTTTCTTTTTCTTGTAAGTCTCCACGTATATTCAATCAGTGCTGTGTCAATTACGTCCTCTGAAGGTCGCTAAGCACGATACTTAATATAGGTTAATGTGGTTCGTTTGCAAACACGATGATAGAACGCATATTTTTTGACATTGGAGATTGGCAATTTGAGTATGAAGACATAGGATTTCTGAGTCACCGATATTCATATTTCCCTATTTAGCAGTTAATAATATTCTTAATGCAAATCTAACCATAGGTAAGTTTAATTCGCGACTAATGCTTCAAACTTGCGGCTTCATTCCGCAAGACCGTTAACAATTATCAGGAGACTGTTGTTTTGCCGATGACAAACGGACACTTCTCAACAAAACTGATGTTACTTTAAAAATCAAAGAAGATGTTAGTCGTCAGTGTTTATATCTAGCCACCGGTAAAGCAGAAAGGAAAGACTTAAAAAATTTCCGTTCCTATTACATGACATCGTCGCTCCTTGATAAGAATGCACTTGACCAATTCGAAGCGTGTGGTAGCAAAATGTTGGACCTTGGGGAATTTTGCAGCCAGTGTTTTCTAAACAAACTAATACAATTTATAAGCATTAATTTTGTGCTGAAATCGAAAATATAACTGATGGAGAGTATTGGGATACAGTTCTTATTTGTAAGAGGTTTATCCTGAAAATTGGATAGCACATCTTGCTAACGGATTAATGTCGAAGGAATGCAGAGTTCAATTCATATATATCCCGGAAATTTCATTGACATAAAGCCTCATATGTGTTATAGGAACATGATTGAACTTTGTACAAGAACCGATTTTAAAGTTCCTGTAAGCTTAGATGCTACGAAGGATGAGATAACAGAAGCTTGCCAAGGCGGACTTGTGTCGCCATTCTACGGGGATCAGTATTTCTTTAAGCTAATATATTATGCCGCATTTGTTCAGGCTCATCCTGGAGGAACTGATGGGTACATTGGCTTGTTGGATATCAATGCTCTATCAACAGCTCACACAACTCCTACTTCAGGCGTATTTAACAACCAGGACAGATTTACAGTTTGTCCAAAGAATAATAAAGAAGTAAATATGATTTGTATTCTTATGTTATCAAAGATATATTAAACTTAGATGTTAAATGTATAGATAACTACAAGTACATGCAATTACAGCGACAGCGCCTAGCCAGCCATGTAAGACACGGACACAATTTACCATTCGAATCCCCCAAAAATATTATTTAAGTTTGCTTTTATCTCACCCGTCATCCGGCAGAGCCAGGAGCGGACGGCACACCCAGGAGCAGACACGGAAAGTTTTTTTTCGTAGTTGACAGCGGTGTAAGTAATTTTATTTGCTATTTTAAAAACAAATCTTGGAAAAAAACATTGGCTGATTTTAAAAGCTTAAATAACATATAAATGTTGATTTCTGGATTGGCAGAAGAGATTTAAAAACTATCGTAATTTAAATATTTTAATATACTTAATTTAGTTTTCATACACGGGTAATGTTTAAATTTATTTCTTCATGATCAAAACTTTTTCAATTTCTCTACACTAAACACATTTATGAGGCTATATATGTCTGTTTTTAGAAACATAACATTTTTCTGCACGTTGGGTGGGTAGTTTTTGTTAAATTTGCGATGAAGTGTAGCCAGGTTGTTGTCTTTTGCGAAAAAGGTTCACATTTAATAAATTTTATTTCATTTATCAATGTTTATTGCCGCAAATCATCATACAAAATTTATTACAATATTATTTCTTTTATGCACTGTTCGTTTGCAAAAAACTTTTGCTGAATATTTCTCGAATAAATGGTAAAGAAAACGAGACGAGTTTATGAACTAAAGTAGTTCTGAAAGTAGTCCTGTTGTGACGTCATATAAGGCGCGTGACAAATTCTACATGGGGGGGGTGTAGAATCGAAATTTCCTACATGGGTGAAAACACCGGATGACCCGATCTGGTATGCAAGAAAAAGATTAAAAGTATTAACTAGATATACAGAATGTTATTTTAAAAGGATAAAAGTAAGAGTATGCAGAGCTATGGTGATTGGTGTTCAATACAGCTGATAGCTGCATTGAACTGCTCAATGGTCGTGAGTGAGGAGATATCAGGGGGAAGGGCGTTCCAATATGTGACTGTTCTTGGGAAATAGGAATACTTATAGTACTCTGTGGTTGCTGTTATTAACCTATAGGACCTTGGGTGGGCGTGACGAGAGTGACGGGTAAGGGGAGTTAAGATGCCTTCAGTAGGGATAGCAACCAGCTCGTTTGTAATTTTATACATGAGTGACAGACGATTATCTATACGTCTTAGATCGAGTCGGGGTTCAGATTTGACCTTTATGTTTCGACGTAAGAATCCCATTCCCATTTTTCAAGAGTCTTTAGGTCATTTTGAAGAGATTCTGAATTACTTGAAGATGTAAGAGAAAGGTATATTGCAGTATCATCTGCGAATAGACGAACCTTAGAATTTATATTTAGAGGTAGGTCATTGATATAGGCCAGAAAGAGGAGTGGACCAAGCACGGACCCCTGGGGTACACCAGATGACACAGGTATAAGTTCTGAGCAGGTACCATTTAATATAACTGACTGGACACGATTGTCTAAGAAACTTTTTATCCATTAAAGAGTTTGACCTCGTATTCCATAATTATGCATTTTCAGTAGGACTTTCTCATGGCTAACCTTGTCAAAAGCCTTACTAAAGTCAAGGAGGATCAAGTCTACCTGCTGTTTGTTATAGACAGAGGTGACAAGGTCATTAACTAACATGACGAGCTGGGTAATACATGATCTCTTTTCTCGAAATCCATGTTGTAGGTGATACAAGATATTTTGATTCGTGAAGTGCTTAATAGTAGAGGAGGAGACAATGTGTTCCAATGTTTTGCAGAGGACACATGTAAGAGATATCGGTCTATAATTCGCTGGACTTGACCTATCGCCCTTTTTGAAAATGGGGGCGACATTTGCTGTTTTCCACTGGGAGGGTAATGATCCCTCATCCAGTGATTTTTGGAAGATGATCTCAAGAATAGGGGATAGTTCTTTGGACAACATTTTTAGTACAAGGGGTTTTATTTGGTCAGGACCACTTGCTTTTTTTCAGGGGTTTAGGTTTGAAAGAAGTTTCTCTATGCCCTTAGAACTTACTTTTATATCTGACATTTTGGGGATAGATTGACTTGTCTCAGTTTGTTTGTCGCCAATGGTAACTGAAACTGATACATGTAACTACGCAGAAGGTGTAAATTGTTTACATGCTTCATATCCTCTGAATTTTTCATACTGTACGTGTGATATCTTTTAACACCCTTTCATTTGTTTTCATGTATCGAAGGCTGTGTCGCGTGTTGACCATTTCTTCATTTAATATGCATGGGCATGAAATTTAAAGTTCGTGGCTAACAAAAGTAAGGATCAAATCAAAGTAAAGGCATGTTTGTGCAAGATGTTTTTTCCTATAATCTTAATATTTGATAAGAAATTTTATCTTCATAATAATAATTTGATTAGTTTGATGCTGAGTAGAAGTTTGGCCAATTTCTAAGTGTGATACAAAATTTGTTGTTAAGTTTACATTGTTAATATCAGTCCTCTTTGAAACTGAATATTTTTTAGTGTCGACATCTACGTCGTGTTTAAAACTGTCCATTTGTTAGGTTTTCATTGTAGTCCTCTTTGAAACTGAATCATTTTAGTGCCGATATCTGTCGTGTTTACAACTGGACTTTTGTTAAGTTTTCATCGTAGTCCTCTTTAATAACTGAATCATTTTAGTGTCGATATCTGTCGTGTTTACAACTGGCCTTTTGTTAGGTTTTCATCGTAGTACTCTTTGAAACTGAATCATTTTAGTGTCGATATCTGTCGCGTTTACAACTGGCTTTTGTTAGGTTTTTATCGTAGTACTCTTTGAAACTGAATCATTTTAGTGTCGATATCTGTCGTGTTTACAACTGGCCTTTTGTTAGGTTTTCATCGTAGTACTCTTTGAAACTGAATCATTTTAGTGTCGATATCTGTCGTGTTTAAAACTGTCCTTTTGTTAAGTTTTCACTGTTGTCCTCTTTGAAACTGAATAAAGTTTAGTGTCGATATCTGTCGTGTTTACAACTGGCCTTTTGTTAGGTTTTCATCGTAGTCCTCTTTGAAACTGAATCATTTTTAGTGTCGATATATGTCGTGTTTAAAACTGGCCTTTTGTTAGGTTTTCATTGTAGTCCTCTTTGAAACTGGATCAGTTTGGTTGTCAATGTCTACGTGTTGTTTGAATCTGAATTGTTTTCGAGGGGTCGATATCTTAGTCCTATTTTTATCTAGGTTTTTTGGGGGGTTGGTTGAAATCTAAGTCCTGTCCGAAACTGAATCAATTCGGGGATATCTAAATATTGTTTAAAACAATGTCAGTTTGTTGGATCATATCTAAATACATCTATTTAGATATGATTGTCCAAAATGAAATTAGGAACCTTTGAAGCCACCGGACACGACAATTAGGACAATAGTTTGAATGATTCAATTTTGATTATGACTCTCTTGTAAGTACTGATTGATATAAACATGCTATACAATGAAAAAAGTACTCACTTATCCGCTTTTAATATATCATAACAAATGTGTTTTTTTTTTTTTCAGAAGACCGTTCACTGCAGGCCACTACTTTATCCTTCTGGATAGAGACGGAATAGTAAGGGTGTTTTTCTAGTACAACGATGTTATCAGCAAAACATCGGAGTGTACCTAGAACTAAAAAGTGAACAGATATTTGACATGACAAAGGCTTTTAATTGGTCAACAGGTCTGAATTTGGGATAAGATATCAAAAGTTTGTCGCTGCCTAGTTTGGTAAGGAGTAACGAATGGATAGTTCTTTTTGCCTATTACAATGCTTCGCATTCAACCGATACCAGCACAGCATGCCTGGTCGTGTTTTTGACACGTTTCTTTGAAACAGCTAACCCCAAGCACATCACTCAGAACATTAGCATGCTAATGAGTACCGACTGGTTTCTGATGTATGAGAATAAAACACTTAGTCACTGACCAAGGAATGTTAATGTGAGGCCCATGTAATTGTTCAACCACATGCGTGTATAAACGTAGAAAAATTATATTTTAACCATCAATTTTAACACATAATTTACTTACTATAACGCGAATTTCTTTTTGCTGTATAAATGCCCAAACACCATCTAAAAAGGTCGCCATGTTTGATTATCAAATAAGTTGGTGATTGTCCTGTTCGTCAAACTATTACGGATTAAGCTGACGGGCATCAATTTAAACACTTTTAGTAAATGCAATAATATCTGTTTTACATTTTCTCGTCTTGCTGTACTCATGCATAATCTTTATCAAGACATTGACCGTCAACTAGAACTACCAATGTCTTTAAGTTTAAAAATAAACAAATTCAGACAACGTGGAATTCTTTCATATCGTGGCAACTGTGTTTAAATGTGTCCATCAAACGTAATATTAATATAATATTAATATTAATAATATTTACACAGGAAAACAGAAATAAAAGAACGCATGACAACCGATCAAATCAAAGAGCAAATTAAAATAAAATAACCGATTGGGCACCGACCGTCTGTGTAACTGGGGCCTAACAAATGGACTTGTTTTACCATAAAGGTTTTTCGTACACGTGTTCATGCCAAAACGACAATTTTGTGATTTTGAACGGGGTTACTGTAGAAGAGAAAGTTTAAAAATCAGTGGACCATTAATGTAATATTCGATTGGTTACTGTGTGATCTTAAAACACATCTGCCATTGCCAATTTATTAACTTGTACACACATAAAATATTTCAAAAAATAAAGTGTTGCATTTTCATTGGTGGTCAGTATAATATAGGTAACTGTATGTCTTTAGGTTAGTTGCACAAACTATCTGAAATGTGATACTTTTATGAATAATAAAATTGACAAAAACTTTGCGTGAATTGTTTAATGGATTATCTGTGTTTGTTAATAATTATAAAATTCTGTAAATGATGAACTTCTTGTATTTCAAAAACTGTATCGAGAGCGTTTCAGTAATATGAACAAGCCAAGACATACCAATGTCAGTCACGAAAGTCTGGGAAAAGAATTCATTGATTTTGTGTGAAATCAGGTTATATATAAACAGTAACTCACAATAAAAAATTTACGTATTTAATCTTTGTCTACACAGTCTATGGTTGTCTAGACTTGGTTTTGAACAGTACTTATGCTGTTAAAATTGGTAACAGAATACTGTGGTATCATTATATTTCGCGAGGGTTTAAATTACGCATATTTCATGGTATGGTATATGCGCGAATTTAAACCCAAGCGAATTTACATTATGTCCTAATAACTAATATTTTATGTCTAAATAGAAAAATAAAATTGCGCGAAATTATGACCGCGCGAATATACAATATGTGCACGACAATTCGTCTGCTCGAAATTAAATGACACTACAGTAAAAAAGAGCTGTGGAATGCAATCAGCAAGTGGCTGTTACTGTTTTACCATGAGCATAGTTTAACTAATATCCCGGTGTTTTACGAATATAATGTACATTTATGATAGTAAAAGGGGCAAGTATATTTTATTGTTAATATTTACACAACAATAACTTGGCAAATATTCAGTTATACAAGCCTAGCAGGCATGAGGTTTAACGACAAACATTTAATTTAAAAATAAATTTAAAGAAAGAAATAAATTAAATATCGTTTTGACATGTATTAGAATATGTTGTCGGTCTTTCCATTTCTTCTAGATAAGAAGCTCGAACTCGGTTGTCGCTTCATTCCCGGACTTTTCAACCATATTTTGTTAATTTTTGTCAAAATAACTCTTGTTTGTTATCCTTACACGATACCAAGAAAATTTGACATTTCTGCCGCCATCTTCGCTTAAAACTCGAAATACCATCAGCTGATTTGTGATATTTGATCGTCCTAAAACTTTGTAACACTCTTATTTATAACCCGTCTTATAAGGGTACGAAACAGTCTTTTGAAGTGAAGAAAATTTAATGAGCTTAAACTTTACTGAGATGCCGAAAATTCAATGCAGGCTTTCCGTTTAGAACGCACATCTAAATAAAAACGGTATGTGCGTTTTCACCTCCTCGTTCCCGACACAGGGATCAAAGTGTTTTTGAACTTATATACCTCAAACACGACTAATCCCTGTGGTTCCCGCCAAAACATTTCACCAATTGTGACAGATTTTTTAAACTTAACCTAACACTTATGCAAGATATTTACAGTTTAGCCTGCCTTAGCAGCCATCTGCGAAAAGCAACCACCTGTCTTAAACAGCCAGCTTGAAGATGTCGTAACTGACATTATGTTCTAACTTTTCCTGTCTTGAGCAGCCACCTGTCTTAAACAACCGCTTTTGTCACTCCCTTGGGTGGCTGCTTAAGACATGTTTGACTGTATATTAAACACTGAAATAACGTTGATGTTTTAGTTAAAACGTTGAGCGTTGAAAAACGTCGATAATGATTTGTCGAATTCTGCTCAAAATTCAATGATGTTTCAACAGTTGTGACAGATTTTTAAATCTTTACCTTACACTTATGCAAGATATTTACAGTTTAACCTGCCTTAGCAGCCATCTGCGAATAGCAACCACCTGTCTTTAACAGCCAGTTTAAAGATGTCCTAAACTGACATTATGTTCTAATTTTAACTGTCTTAAGCAGCCACCTGTCTTAAACAACCTCTTTTTGTCACTCCCGTGGGTGGCTATTTAGACAGGTATGACTGTATATTAAACGTTAAAGTAACAATGATGTTTTTGTTAAAATGTTTAGCTTGAAGAAACGTTGATTGTGTAACGTCGAAATCTGCTTAAAATTCTACGTTGTCTCAACGTTTTGATTTTATTGAAATATGATTGCAACCTCGACGTTGTCTGCACAGTTAGCTTCGACAGTTTCATAACAAAAGTAAATATACTTCTTACTTCAATTTAACTGTTTGCTTGTCTAAGTTAGTTGATGTGAATTTGAAACATGCATACAGAAGTCGATATAAACACTTTAGAGTAACTTCATTTGCTATTCAAGTTGGTTTTGTTGCTGTTTGTGTTTTTTAACAATATAAAATTGCAATTTTCGTGATTTAATGTATGGTATTCATTCGACTCTTGAAAGTGATTAAAAGGAATTGTACATTATACATCGTTGGAGTACTCATGAAGTGTCAGAGAGTTTACATACGTATACAAAATTTTGATATTTACACATGAACCTGTTATTTGATATCCAGAAGCAGTGTTGTAAAACAAGTTATGCATTCATATGCACAGAGGATTTTGATTATGCAAAGGGAATACGAGCAACTACGAAATTTTGAAATGCGGTACAATTTTACATCTTTTATTTAAGTTAATAATTCATAAATGTTGTCGACTTTTGTTGAGAACTGTCGAAGAATTACTATTTTAATTATTCATATAGGCAGATGTTTAGCTATAAATGTAATTTTTAAATTGACTTAAATAAATGTTTTTAATGAAAAAAAATCTTTCTAGTTCTGTTCTGAAACAGTCATTTGAATTGTATCAATATGTATATTTTGATTATTATAAATTATATAGTATAAAATACATAGTTTTAATTTCTTGTATAAACGTGAAATAAACATTATCCATTTATTCTAGCTCATAAAATTGCAAACTACTTAACGTTTCAATCCGCCATGATTTCCGTTTTAAAGTTGAGTACTGTATTAAACCAGGGTCTCTTTAATTAGTATTAATTTGCGTTCAACATTCCATTTTACCTGGTCCGTCTTGGGCCGTGATCTGTGTTTTACACACTGGAAGCTGATAACGATACGCGACGACAGTACGACAGCATTATCGATAAAATATGCGCGTTTACAGATGTTAAATGTCAGTGTTTAAATCTCGCTGAGCTAGAGCTCAATTGATGTTAACACATGGAATGGTATTGTAGAACAGATACGCATAGTGTTTTGATTTTTCCAAAGGAAGATAAAGGCAGCAAGGTATTATTAATATTTTAATAATTCATCTTGTTCGTTGGTGAAAATAAATATAGTGCAATACAATTTTAAGACACTTTACATAGATCTAGTTGCAAACTGAGCTTGATAGCAGTTATCAAAATATGATTCAAAACTGGAATTTCAATTGCTAAAATGTGAAAAAGACATATCAGATTGTATATTTATACGATATAAGTTGTAATCGTTTATATTTTGCACAGCCAATGATCTGCATAAAACCGGTTAATTCCGCCCTGTGTAAACATAAGAGCGGCCATTTTTATGCACATGTTCCATTTTAAACGGCAGGAGATGAATTGAAAAAATTAAATATTTTATTTTTTATTTTAAGTTTTAAAATATGAGTCAGTTGTTATTTTTGTTTGCTAAATAAGAATATTTCGAGATATTAACCCTCAAGATTAGGCCATAGAAAATTAATTCCTAGATTCTCATCCTAATTTTGGGAAAAAATGGGGCGGGTGGGCGGGTTTTATTTTTTAATTTTTATTTTTCATTCTCACTGTGAACGTATCTATATATTGGAAATATATAAGAATTTGTTGTTGTATAAGTGATACTATTTTAAAATAAATTTATATAACGTATTTTAACTAATTCTTCGGACGGAAAAAATAATTATTTTTCTGGCTGAACGAATATTTAGAGACGAGAATTTTTAATTAAAAAAGATTGTCCGAAAATTTAGTAATATTAATTTATTAATTGACACGTCCGTAATTGTAAGTCCAGAATACGTCTACATATGCCAGACGTTTCTTCCTTTGCAATTTCTGCTTACCTTTGTCAAGCAATTAACTCCAAAGTTGTTTAATTAACCTCCTATTGTTGTATAATCAACATCGCCGAAAAATGTGATGGCTGTCGCAATAGATTAGTTGCAAACTGCTAATTCGGCGAAGTGCCGGTGTCGCGTAATTTTCACACGCGTGGTAATATTACCACGCGTGTGATTATTACGCGGGTGCCGTAATATTCACACGGTTGACATACCGCGTGAAAATCACACATGTGCATTCAATTTTGTTTCAAAATTCAATCTGTTGGTGTCAAATTGAAGCTTAAACATGTCCGCTTTTAATGATATAAGTGCCATTTAGATTGCAAGTGCGTAGCTATTATTTTGTTTAGTTAAAAACCTACCAAAAAATAAGGAAAATATATATTTTCATACGGTTTCAATACGGCGTGAGAATCACACTGTTGCATAAAGTTTGTTGTTAAACATCGATTGTTTGGTGTCAAAATGAAGCTTTAACAAGCCCGCTATCAACCATACATGCACTTTTTACATTACAGGGGCGTAGCTATTTCTATTTTGTTAAAAACTTTATTTCGCTGGGCCGAAATATTCACACGCTTTACATACACCCTGAGAATCACACTATTGCATAGTTTCGTATCAAAATTCGATATGTTGAAGTCGAATTGAAGCTGAAACCTGTCCGCCGTTATTATATAAGTGCTCATTATATATCAGTTGCGTAGCTATTTTTTTTGTAGTTGAAAAACTGCCAAAACAAGGAAAATATAGTATATTCATAGGGGTTTTATGCGGCGTGAGAATAACACTGCTGCATTAAGTTTGTTGTTAAACATCGATTGGTTAGTGTCAAAATGAAGCTTTAACAAGATCGCTATCATCCATACCTGCACTTTTAACATTGCAGGTGCGTAGCTTTTTCTATTTTGTTAAAAACTTTATTTCGCTGTGCCGTAATATTCACACGCTTTAAATACACCGTGAGAATCACACTAGTGTTATTCATTTTCGTATCAAGATTCGATATGTTGATGTCTAAATTGAAGCTTAAATATGTCCGCTTTTTAATATATAAGTGCTCATTGTATGGCAAGTGCGTAGCTATTCTTTTATTTAGTTGAAAAAACTGCCAAAACGTGGAAATATAGTATATTCATGGGGGTTTTATGCGGCGTGAGAATCACACTGCTGCATTAAGTTTGTTGTTAAACATCGATTGGTTGGTGTCAAAATGAAGCTTTAACAAGACCGCTATCATCCAAACATGCACTTTTTACACTGAAGGTGCGTAGCTATTTATATTTTGTTAAAAACTTTATTTCGCTGTGCCGTAATATTCACACGCTTTACATACACCGTGAGAATCACACTAGTGCATTCATTTTCGTATCAAAATTCGATATGTTGATGTCAAATTGAAGCTTAAACATGTCCGCTATTTAATATATAAGTGCTCATTAAATTGCAAGTGCGTAGCTATTCTTTTATGTAGTTGAAAAACTGCCAAAACTTGGAAAATATAGTATATTCATACGGGTTTTATGCGGCGTGAGAATCACACTGTTGCATTAAGTTTGTTGTTAAACATCGATTGGTTAGTGTCAACATGGAGCTTTAACAAGACAGCTATCATCCATACATGCACTTTTAAAATTGCAGGTGCGTAGCTATTTCTATTTTGTTAAAAACTTTATTTCGCTGTGCCGTAATATTCACACGCTTTAAATACACCGTGAGGATCACACTAGACTAGTGCATTCATTTTCGTATCAAAGTTCGATATGTTGATGTCAAATTGAAGCTTAAACATGTCAGCTTTATATTATATAAGTGCTAATTAAATTGCAAGTGCGTAGCTATTCTTTTATGTAGTTAAAAAACTGCCAAAACTTGGAAAATATAGTATATTCATACGGGTTTTATGCGGCATGAGAATCACACTGTTGCATTAAGCTTGTTGTAAAACATCGATTAGTTGGTCTCAAAATGGAGCTTCAACAAGACCTCTATCATCCATACATGCACTTTTAACATTGCAGGTGCGTAGCTTTTTCTATTTTGTTAAAAGCTTTATTTCGCTGGGCCGTACTATTCACACGCTTTACATACCCGTGAGAATCACACTAGTGTTATTCAGTTTCGTATCAAAATTCTATATGTTGATGTCAAATAGAAGCTTAAACATGTCCGCTTTTTAATGTTTAAGTGCTGATTGTATTGCAAGTGCGTAGCTATTCTTTTATTTAGCTGAAAACTGCCAAAACAAGGAAAATATCTTATTTTTATAAGGTTTTATACGGCGTGAGAATCACACTGTTGCATTAAGTTTGTTGTTAAACATCGATTGGTTGGTGTCAAAACGGAGCTTTACCAAGCCCGCTGTCAATCATAAATGCACTTTTTACATTGCTGGTGCGTTGTTTTTTTTATTTTGTTAAAAAACTGCATAATGACTTTATTTCCCTTTGCCGTAATATTCAAACGCTTCACATACCCCGTGCGAATCACACTAGTGCATTCAGTTTCGTATCAAAATTCGATATGTTGATGTCAAATTGAAGCTTAAACATGTCCGCTTTTTATTATATAATTGCTCATTAAATTGCTTTGCGTAAATATTCTTTTATTTAGTTGAAAAAACTGCAAAAACAAAGAAAAAAAGTATATTCATAAGGTTTTATACGGCGTGAGAATCACTGTTGCATTAGGTTTGTTGTTAAACATCAATTGGTTGATGTCAAAATGAAGCTTTAACAAGTCCGCTATCATCCATGCATGCTCTTTTAACAGGTGCGTAGCTATTTCTATTTTGTTCAAAAAACGCTCTTAATTTACATCAAGTTAAAGTGTTTATTAGAAATGGTAGCAATGATGATTATATTGACTACTAATCAACTGTTCTTAATTTATTAATAGGATTTAAAAATATCTCGAGCATACAAGTGTGTAGAAGAAGCCTATATTTGATGAGTAATAACTTTATTTCTGGGCCGTAATATTCACACGGTTTATGAAGACTATTTAGACTATTATGTTTCATTCAGTTTTGTACCGTAATTCGATATGTAGTTGTTAAAATAAAAGCTTAAACATGTCCGCTTTTAATTATTTAAGTGCTACTTAAATTGCAAGTGCGTAGCTATTCATTATAAAGTTGAAAAACTCCCCAAAATATACAGGATTCGGCATATAAATTTTCAACATTTTCACGGGAGCATTCCCTCCGGACCCCATAGATTAGTTACGCCTCTTACAGATTCTTTTGAATGGCTATGACCCCTTGTTATTGTCTGACGGAGTGATGTTCAAGCTCAGTTATAAGTTAACGCTGTTAAAAATTATTGGTCGCCGTGTGTTTCAGAACCCCCTTGCCGAAATCCTGGATCCGCCCCTGATATCATTATACCTATATTTTATGTTTGTGATTATTCATCTTCAGCTACGTCAAAAAGGCTTTAGGATCTTTGTTTTGAATGTTTTGAATTTTTATATCAGTGCATTATTCGGTATCGGTGGTTAAACAACTGTGGAGCTCAATTATCCGTCTGGAACGGAATAACAAGCTTTTAGACGATTATGACGTCATAGCTGTCAACAGAACGCAATTTAAGGAATTAAATAATTATTTCTGATGTGATTGATTGAACATTCAAAAGCGGTGAGTATCGTAATGCAATTTATTTCTATTATTTAATTACATGTTGTGCAATTAAGGTAGCTTTAACATCACATAGGGCCTACAGGTATGAAACAGGGAGATTATCAAAGTATGTTCAGTTTCCGCGACATGGAATATCCGAAAACATGACAAATTTTGAAATTATGTAGCATAGGTCACCGGACTTACACATTTTATCAAAATTTTTCATTTGAATTTCATAGTATTTAGTTTATTTAATTGTCTATTACAGACTGGTTGCTGAACCTGCTACTGTTGGGGAGCTGGACTTGGCACTGCATTCGAAACACCTAATGTCACAGGATATGAAAAACTCTACAATCAGACCAATACCCAACCCAGGATGGCTTACTCACAGGGACTAGTGTGCATGCAGCATAGATAGATTTGAATGGAAAAATTGACAGTAGATACATGCATGCACAGTCTAAACTGTTAAGGGAATACAACTCGACTGAAACCCATCCAGATTTGTGCTACAAGGAAGGCCCCATGGTGTGAATGCCTGTTAAAAATTTAAGAATTTTTAGCTTGTGTGATGAATTCACAGATATACCTGAAAAATAATCATAGTTTTATAGTAAAGAAAAAACCTACTTATATTAATATTAAACATGTTTACTTTGATAACAGGATTCTGCTATGCACAATTAAATATTATCTAAATGGAAGCATGTTGGTTTTATATTGTGAAATCTTAGTAAACAGAAAACAAAGCTGGTTATGAAAAATAACTGTCTGTCTTATTTTCATTTAACCAGTACAAAATCAAATAAGTAAGTTCTGTTTATGTGCTCATCTGAAAAAAACTGATTTAATTATGTTAAGGTATTTCGCGTTTTGCCTTTGCTTTGCCATAAACAAAAAAGAAAAAATATAAAAATATCTCAAACAGCACAATGCAGTACCATCAAATTTTGCACATATAAATGCTATAAGTGTATGATTAATTTTCATATGTAAAGAAAAGTTAGAACAGTTGCGAATAGTTAGACCTAACAAATCTCTGAATTCTATTTGCAATTTATCACAAAAAGGAAGCAACACAAAAAAAACAATTTGAATGTTAACATTCGAGAAATAAAATGATACTGATGGGGCACTGACAGTTCTGAATCCTGACTTTCTGTAAACAATTGTAGTTAAAGGAACGTTCATAACATTCTCCTCTTTTCAAAGCAATTTTGTAGAATGTGTTGGCATCGTCCGAAAACTGTATTTTGTGTAAGCTTCGATCGCGACATTTATCAACTTACTTGATGAAAGCTTACTCGACATTTGCACGGTTTTTATAGCACTTTTGTCGGTGTCAACATCTTTGTAATGAAAAGAATGGCATTAAAAATAAGATCCTCTCACAGGATTTGAACTCACAACCCTTACGACACATTATCAGAAATCAGAAGCGTTACTGCCATGTCTATGAAACCTTTTTGTTACATGTCTTTCAATTTCAACATTTTAAGATATGATAGGAAAATCTTACATCCCTATTTTGAGGAATATTCCAAAAATCTATAAATACAAAAGTGCATTCATGGCTCAACGCGTAAAATCAGACTATAGTACAGTATAACTGGTTATGGATAAGTAGACAGCCATGAGATAGCCACTATTATTGAAACCCAAAAGGTCTTATAACTAGGGTTTCTAAAATGTTCAAAAATCATCATCAGAAATAATAGAACAACCCTTTTCCATCAATTGTGGATTATATAAAAGAAGCATTTACAATAACATTGTACACATTTAATGAAGAATATTCTACCAACAAAAATACTCATTATTTGTAATTATTATATTGTTATAGAAATAAGGAAAAAAAATTAATTGGAAAGGGGAATGGGGTCAAGATTCGGTCCCTACAAATCGTAAAATGAGGGCCCTGTATAGAACTACTGTATAATCATAAAAAGATATCGGTGTATTTTCTGATTACGGAAACCACACTTTCTACTGTTATTTGTAAACGTATTTGATATGAGCATAGGATGTAGGCTGCAGGTAAAGGAGTCTTTTTCTTGAATAACTTAGTGGGAGAATAATCAAAAGCTTATTTAAAACCAAAACAACACTGTTATAATTACATCCAACACTGTTTTTGCTCTGATACAGTGATCTCCCTTGTGATCCTCTTAAAGAACAGCAAACCAATGATTGATTATTAAACTTCGTACTCGATTATCTAAAATCTCTCCTAGAAACGATTGATTTTCGATTATAATCATCATTGTTTTATCCGTACTTATAACAAATACAATAGACCAGTAATATTACTCATAAATAGAAAAAAAAACAGTATGAGATTTGTAAAACTTTTCTTGTGTGACTGTCTAGTTATCAGTTACATTTACAATTGACATTAATGCTTAAATTCCTCAGCAATGATTTGTTCAATTCACTTTATAGTTTTGGACATTTAAGTTGGGCACTTTATTTCCAGAATTCTTTATTCATAAATTCCTGTATAGGGCCATATTTTTTAAAAACTAAGATGCATTAATGTAATGTTTATCTAGACTTCAAAAAAAGGCAGTAACTGTTGTTTCATTAAAAATAGCACATTCAAACACTCTATATTGTTGAGAGAAATACATTGCAATAGCAGATTTACAAATGTGTTTATTGCTTGGTAAAATTTATATCCCAGTTTGAAGATAAAACATGTGAAGCAGTTATAGAAATTGGTACATTTAGCAACAAATTCTCAGTGATATAAATGTTTAAATTAACTTTTCTTATAGTGTTGATTTTTTATTGAATTTCACACTAAAGTCTTATGAGCATAATCTTCTAAAAGAAAGAAAATAGTTGTGAATTAAATCTGTCAGTACATTTTCAAAATTCTGTTGACACCACTCAGGTGAATTACCAGTATTTGGATACTTGCTGTGACAAATAAACACAGCAGGGCACTGATAAGGGCCATACTGCACCTGTGTATTCTGATACTTATCAGGTATCTGCAGAGATAAAGAAATAACAATTGGAAAGGGCACCTATAGTTAATTGCTATAATATTATATCAACTTGCACAAAAAGTTTGGTTTAATTAAAGCTTTCTTGGACAATAAAGTATTGTTTTTAAATTTAAGTAAAACTACATCTGATGGTTTACAGATTGTTTAAAATGTTGGTTTAAGGAAAGAAAATGTATACAATGAAAATTCACAGGTGTGCCAGCTGATCAGGATTTACACTTAAAATTTAAAATAGGTAAATGGGAGGAAATGTAACCATAACATATAAAAAAAACATTAAAAATAAAATGATACATTTTTTGGAGTTAGGTTGTAATTGTTCAATATATATTTTACACATGTGGGTATTATGAATAGGTCATGAAAAAATTTGATTTTTTTTATGAAATCAGGCTTATGACTTTAGTTTAATGAAAAATGACCTTAACTTTTAAGATAATTAATAAAAAAAGTCTGAGATACATTTAGGAAGGCTATTAATTATTGAGAAAAGAGGTGGAATTATAAAATATGAATCGAACTATTTCAATGAGTATAACAACCTAGAATGTTCCGTCTAATGCCTTAAATTTTAAATCATTCTGCACATTTCTCATTCTAATAAGTAGAATGCAAATGCAAATAAAAACAACTGGTGCAATTCAATACAAATTGAATTATCAGTCCAAACCAAGTACATTAAATAAATAATTAATTATTGTTCATAGTAGCATTTTACTGAAAATTTTTAACTGAATATTGATTGGTGTAAACTGATTAGACTCTACAAATATACAGGATGACTAGGGTCTACACTGGTCATAAATGTAACAAAATGTATCTGTGCTAAGCACTAAAAAAGGGGATTAAATGATAAAACAACAGTTTTTCAAATTGTTTGGAAGATGTACAAAAGTGTATAGTCCCACCTAAGCTAAGCTGATGAGGAATTGCCATGCCATTGATTTAATTGCTTTTAGATATAAAACTAAGCATGGAAGACTAGTCTCAGATCTCAGCAATCTGACTGGTAAAATCTCAATATTAACCAGTGCGCAACCTGAGGTCTGAGCTTGGTTTCCATACTTAGAGTAATAACATTGGAACTGCCCTGCCCCCTACAAGTGAAAATCTTGGTGTGGAATTCCAGGTTATTCTGGTTAAAGAAGGATCAAGATTCCTCCAGCATTATAGACCAAGGAAGAATAACCTAAAGCTGATAGCTCTTGTAACAAAAGATTCTGACTTCAGGAGGACTTATACCCTGAGCAGTGAGAGCCTGTGATTTTCAGCTAAATACATTAATCACTGGCCACACAGCATCCCCCTAGCAATGGTGTCCTGTTCTCTCAATAGTTTAGAAATCTTAGTGATTAGGAATGATCTTATCACATATCTCAGCACTTACAGTTATAGCACCCATAAGAAATGGTTAATGTTTTTGCCAGGATCTGTTAAGATGTTCCTTCTTATTCCATTTTATCACAATCTACAACCTTGTAAATTTCATATCACATGTGAAAACATTGTAGATCTATATCAACTGTGACAATTCTGACCAGGATCTACACTGTTTGCTTCTTGGTAAGAAATAATCTCATGAATGAAAATTGAACATTGTAGATCATGCTCAGATGGCACAGTTGTGTGAGATGATCTGGATCTACACTGTTTGCTCATGGGATATCAGTGAAGGGTTGAACAATCAGTGATAATTATTAAGTCTGTTGGGGTTAGTTAACATTGTGTACTAATGATGTTATGAAAACCGAAATTTGCATCGTTGATGAAAATATTTTCCACTTAGAGAGTTAATCTATGCAATGTGTACTGTAATTAAATAGTTGTAAATAATGGTTTCAGTGGAATTTAAGTTAAAGTGCATTTTAACTGATTTCACGTGTTTGATACACATGGGTCTACACTGTTCGCCCATTGGATAACAACCAAATCCCATGGAAATAAAGGTTCAACCTATGTTCTACATCAAGTGTAAACATGTTGGTGACATTAAAAATATTTTTCATTTTGCCCAGTTCATTATTTGTAGAAAGGGGGTTTCTTCTACAGTATTAAAGACATTTACTTGAAACTTCAAACATGTATTCTAGGTGATCATGACATATTTTTTATATTGCTGAGTCCATAATTAAATTTTTATGAAATTAAAATTTAATTCCGAGGGTCACTCAACCTACGACATACAGTTCAACATTATAGAAGCAGTGCGTGAACATAATACTATCTTCAGACGCATAAGAGAAGAGTTCTGGATCAACAAGTTACAGACATATACTCCCTTCGGTTTGAATATTAAAACGAAGTAAGCTACAATGAACACATAAATTTCGATGATGCCAATGTGATGACTTCCAGAAAAAGACTCAATTGATAATTTAAATAACTGTACTAATACTTATATTTATAAACACAATTTATTTATGTGATTCTAGAAATATGAGGATTTCTAATGATTTACAACTATTTATAAGCCTGCACTCAAGTAACTTAACATGCACTCACTCACTCACTCACTACTCACTCGCTCACACACTCAACCACTTACTTACTCACTCACTCACACACACGCTCACTCACACTCAACCACTCACTTACTCACTCAATCGCTCACTTACACACTCGTGCTCTCACTCATTTATCCGAGATTTGTTCACTATATCAAAATTAAGATTATTTTATTATTATTATTGCTATTATTATTAGTAGTAGTAGTATTATTATTATTGTTGTTGTTATTATTACTGTTATAATAATTATTATATATACACCTTTATATTATTATTATTAGTATGATAATTGGTATGATGGTGATGATAATAATAATAATAATAATTATTATTGTTATTTTATAATTTAATATTATTATTTGTTATTATTATTATTATTATTATTGTTATTATTATTATTATATAGATATGTAAATTGTGTGACTAATGGCCTCCACTTATATAATATTACATGTGTTTAATTTTGACGCCAAAATGTATGACGTCAGTGACGTCATTAATGTGTAACGTCGCTGAAGTTGCATTTAGAAAGTGATATGTAAACATTTAGTGTTTCTATGTAAAAGCCCCTTGAAGAAGGGGGGTTTATCCCCCTGAAACGTTGGGAATAAACATTTGTGTTTAAATGAACAGTTTTTATATTGTGTTTCTTGAGAACTTTTCTAAATAATGACTTGAAACTTTTAACATATGCTTAAAATCAAATGTAGATTATTTTTACCAAAGTTTAATATGGTTTAGTTTAAACTTATTTTTTAACATTGATTATGAAACAAGTTTTTCCAACTAATATTAATCATGCTCGATGATTGTTTCCTGGGTTGCAAACCAACACTTGCGCCTAATGTGGATTGGGGAAACTGCAGACATATCTCATTGATGGTAGCATTAAACCCACAGGATCTTGAGTAAAACACTTTACTCCTAGACCACTCTTCTTATTTAATATGGTTCAGTCTCTGTTTAATATATGTTGATGTAGGATACAGTATTGAATATAAAATGTATTGATATTTTAAATTAAACATGTTTGGCATCAAGTCTACATTTTTATGAGGCACATTCAAGGGCAGATCCAGAGGGGGTTCAGTGGGGCTGTGTCGGCAGCAATATTTTATAATTAATGTTCCCAAAGAATTTAGGACAGAAAGTAAGAAATTATCATGTAACTACCATAAGACTGCCCATTTAACAAGCTCCATTATGGAAATCCTGCCTATGGCACTGGCTCATTATACCCCCACAAACGAAGTTTGAGGGGGTATATAGGAGTGAGCTTGTCGGTCGGTCGGTCTGTCTGTCGGTCGGTCGGTCGGTTGGTCGGTCGGTCGGATTATTCGTTTCCAGATGATAACTCATGAAAGGCTTGACAGAATTAAATAATTTTTGGTACACAGGTATATCGTCATAAGATACAGGTCAAGTTCGATTTTGGGGCTGGTGGGATCAGTGTCAAGGTCACTGTTACTAAAAATAGAAAAATGGTTTCCGGATGATAACTCATGAAACACTTCACAGATTTAATCCTTGTTTGGTAAATAGATGTAACATCACAAGATACAGGTCAAGTTCGACTTTGGGGCTGGTGGGGTCAATGTCAAGGTCAGTATTACTAAAAATAGAAAAAGGGTTTCCAGATAATAACTCATGAAAAACTTCACAGATTAAATCCTTTTTTGGTACATATATGTAATATCAGAAGATACAGGTCGAGTTCGACTTTGGGGCCTGAGGGGTCAGTGTCAAGGTCACTAACTTAAAAAAAAATGGTTTCTGGACTATAACGCATGAAATACTTCATAGATTTCATTATTTTTTGGGACACAGATGTAACATAACAAGATAAAGATTAGGTTTGACTTTGGGGCCTGTGGGTTCAAGGTCAAGGTCACTGTTATTTAAACTTCAAAACTTCGTTTCCACTCAGTGACTATAGCTTGGAATGAGATTCTTAAATGAAATTTGGTGTATTGATGGTTTTTGTGAAGATGCTTTTTGGGATTCAAGGCCTGTGGGGTCAAGGTCACTGTTACTAAAAATAGAAAATAAACCGTATGCTCAATAACTTTGGTTCAGAATGAGATATTGTGATGAAAATTGCTATATAGGTAGTGTCTGTGAAGACGAAACTTGGTATTGAAATTGGGCCTGATGGGGTCAAGGTCACTGTTACTAAAAATAGAAAAAATGGTTTCTGGATGATTTCTCATAAACAATGTTTGGCACATAATTCTTAGATAAAAGTTAGATAAAGGCCACTGTTACTAACATATTTAAACCATTTCTGCTCAATAAATTTAGAAGGAATGAGATATCGTGATGAAACTTGCTGAATATGTGGCTACTGTGAAGACGACACTTTGGATTGAAAGTGGGGCACATTATGCCATTGATTCGAAGCATTCCCAGTTCAATTATCAAGCATACATGTGGGGGTATTTAATCACTTTCAGTGATAATTCTAGTTACACTGTTAGTTGAAGAGGTATAGTATTAATAAAATTCTGGTGGTTTTAATATGATTCTATGCATTTGTAGATAACTGACTTAAATATTAAGAAGATACCCATCATAGGAATCACTGAAAATGATTGCAACACATCTTTTTATATATACTCTCAGAAAGCAGTATTGTTGGGTTTAACTGCATTCAGTGATCTGCACTGGTCGCATTTTTGTCAGAAATAACCTTATGAATCAATAAGCGAACAGTTTAGATCCAGATCAGATGGCACGGATGTGCCGGCTGATCTGATCTAAACTGTTTGCCCTAGCAATAAAGGTGTATCTATACAGGAAAGGGTTAAACATGTGAATGACTTCTGGGACCAAAAAATTATTTTCTATTTAGAATCAGATGTTCCATATGAACTGGGAGATGACCCTTTGACTCTTACAATTTCCCAAATGCCTATTTTGACCACTACAATATTAACTGAAGTTTTTCAGTATCATTTTTCCCCGGAATTAGGTTTGTGTTGGCAATTGATTGACAGAATCCAAATCCGGGTCCCTATAAAAATAAAAAAAAACCTCTAGAGATTCAGCAGCTAGATGAATCCCTGAGGATAAATTTTAAAATCATATTTCCAAGCACACTTCTGTGGTTTACCATAAACTATAGTTTAATGTATAACCATTAAATGTTGTACATGCTCTGTTCAGTGCAATTTTACATAATTATGGTAACACAATGGTGGTGAAAAAATCCTTGGCATGGCAGTCATGAATTTATGAGTTGGATCCCTAGAATTCAGAAATACTTCTTAAATGTCTCTAATGACAATAGTTCTCACCCACTCCCAAAAGGATGAATATCAGCAAGCATATCATTGTTAAATGTTAAAACTTGGTTTGTTAAAGTGCCAGGGGATTTTGTAAGAACATGTACACCCTATTGTGTCTCAGCGGTGGATCCTGAAGAGGTTCAGCGGGTTGTCTGACCCTATTGTGGATAGCAATATTTAATGTTCATGCGGATTTTGGTCCGAAAGTTGAAAATTATCATGTAACCAGCCTAAACTACTGCAAACAATCCCCCATTCTAGAAATCTTATATCAGCCCCGTTATTGAAAACATCATTGAATATAAACTTGTAACTTGCATTGCTCATGGTCAACACCATAGCTAAAGCCAGGAATAGATTCCTGCTAAAGCTGACGATTAAATATTTACATATATAAACAACCGAGATAATAGTTTAAAACTTTTTTATCAGATTTTTTTTCTTTTATTTTTACAAATAGTACAATTGCAATATTCTTGCAATCTTTCTTGATTTTTCTAGATGTGAACAATTGTTTCTGATGAATTCATTATTTATATGAAAATTCATGTTTATCCACCTTTAACATTTTTTGTGTAAATTGTTAATATTAAAAAGATTGACATTTAATAGTTTTAAACCAACATATCTCTGATTTAAATGTTCTTGTAACAGTTAAGCTGAGTAAAATTAGCAGATTAAAAATAAAAAAGCAAAAAAAGAAAAACAATAAAATCCCGGAAGTGAATTTTCCTTCGATGTCCGCAGGTGAAAAAGACCGTTATGAAAACTGTTGAGTGGCATCAGACACCTATTTTTATCTTATTTTGTAGTAATATTTTGATACCTATACTTTAATTTGTTTAAACAAAAGACCTTTCAGTGTAAATGAATGTTGAATAAGTCAAAACGATGCAACTTCCAGTTATTATACCGAACGGATGAAAACGACGCCATTACGGAAAAATATGTGACAATTTTAAAGCTTCAAACATATGTTTAAAAGGCATGCTTTTGCATCAGCACTGAATTACTATGAAGAATGATTTGTTTTTATAGTTTTCCACATTTTGTATTATGAATTTATTTCTCAAACAATGCATGGTAGGTTTTTTTACGAAGCCCATTTTTGAACGCAAAATCGCGGATATTCCCGAAATTGACAACCAGATATTTCGTCGGAACAATTATATCGAATGCAATAGAATTTTGTAAACATTTAATCAATATTTAATGTTGTCATAGACGAATTTTCGTGCAAATTTACTTTCCCGTAATAAAACAATTTAGTTTTAAATGAGACCATCAAAACCTAAGAAAACGTGTTATTATTACGGCCGTGTTAAAATTACGCAATACCGGTACTGCACAACCTGATCAGAAATAAGCTATACTTATCACAGATACGCTGTCAACAAACAATCAGCTGATTAAGAAATGAAATCATCCCAGTTAGTCGACGGTTTGAAATTCTTTTGTACAAGTTCGAGCAGTGCGCGGCGTTTCAAGTTGACGTCGGCGTCTTTGATGTTAAATACACAAGCATCGCTGACATTTTTGATTAAACGGCCAATGACCATGTGTTCAACAGATGTTCATAGCAGTTGTAAACTGGATGATTTTAGTCAATGTACATGTAATAATTCTCGGATATTTTATACGATGTTCATATCATTTATCACTCGTAATAAATATTATAAACATCGGACTTAAACATTGTAAATTAAAATGCACGGTCAGAAATATACGTCAATCGTTGCACGGTCAGAAATATACTTTGTTCGTTTAAGTCTATGTGTTATTAAAATTTAATTTAAATGCGACGATGCTCCGAAGTGAGCCCTGCGTATTTCGGGAAGAAGAAGAAATGCGAACGTTGAAGTTTTAACAACTTCCGTTTTCATTATAACACTTGAAACGTTGTACAGAAATGCTATTATGAAAATAACGTTAAATAAAAATGAACGTAAGGTAAATTTTGATGTACGTATATTTAAAAAAACAACAAAAAAAACGTTCGGGCGGAGTGATTTTCGAGGGGCGGGCGGGGATGAGAATCTAGGAATTTATTTTCTATGGCCTTACCTGCAGGTGCACGATCACATTTTAGTTAAATAAATGCCATACGGCGAATGATTTGTATAAAAATCAGGTCAGGTTTTGTTTATGTTCTGGTTTGCATAATACTCCAAACTCTACTTGTATTTCAATAACATAATTGACATAGACATCACTGAAGCGAGATCCAAGTGGTTCATAAAATGTATGGGCCACAAACCACGTTTTGTTTACATAAGTGATGTTGAAGCACGAATGATTGGAATTTAACAATAACCGAACAAGCATGTTAATCATTGAGTTAAGCGCTCGCTTAATTTAAGCCTGAAACGAGTGCTTAACTCAATGATTGACATGCTTGTTCATTAATTGTTAAATGCTGATCATTCGTATTTCAAAATCACTAAATGTAAAGTTAAATGTTCTCTACAGTCGACAAAACTTTCGAAACCCCGCCCCAGATCAGCACCCGCTAGACAAAACTTCTGAAATACCCCCTACGACAGCACCCCCCTGGACAAAACTTCCAAATTACCCCCTAGGACAGCACCCCCTTGACCAAACTTCCGAAATAACCCACTTGTAAGGCACCCCGTAGACAAAACTTCCGAAATAACCCTTACGTCAGCTACCCCTTGACAAAACTCGAGATACCCCCCTTGGACAGCACCCCCTAGATAAAGCTTGCGAAATAACCCCTAGGACAACACCCCCTAGAAAAAACTTCCGAAATACCCC
Source organism: Corbicula japonica (assembly GCA_038501625.1). Lineage (NCBI taxonomy): Eukaryota > Metazoa > Mollusca > Bivalvia > Venerida > Cyrenidae > Corbicula > Corbicula japonica. The sequence goes on from JAZAYU010001021.1 coordinate 75,242, forward strand.
CTAGGACAGCACCCCTTTGACAAAACTTCCGAAATACCCCTAGGACAGCACCCCCTAGACAGAACTTCAGAATTACCCCATAGGAAAGCACCCGCCTAGACAAAAAATTTCCGAAATACCTCCCCCACTGGACAGCACCCCCTAGACAAAACTTCCGAAATACCCCCTAGGACATCACCGCCATAGACAAAACTTCCGAAATACCTTAGGACAGACCCCTCCCCCCTAGACAAAACTCCCAAAATACCCCCCAAGTACATTATCCCCTTGACAAGACTTCCGAAATACTCCCCTAGGACAGCATCCCTAGACAAAACTTCTGAAATATGCCCCCTGGACAGCAACCCCTAGACAAAACATCTGCAATACCTCCTGGACAGCAACCCCCTAGACAAAACTTCTGAAATAAGCCCTGGACAGCACATCCCTAGACAAAACATTCGAAATACCCCCCTAGGACAGCAGTCCCATAGGCAAAACTTCATAAATACCCCACTAGGACAGCACCCGCCTAGACAAAACAATAAAAAATAGGTAGACCTAAAAATCCATAAAATTCTATTTACATCCAAATACAAAAAACTAAACTACACAAAACGTTTCTGAATGTGGCTTTTTCTGACATGAATAATTCACCTTAAAGTACAGGGCACTTGTTTGCCAATTTTTGGGGCCTATTATGGGCGTCATTCCTCTCTCAAAATAGTATGTTTTTCCCCTATCGCAGAAAATGTCCCCTCCAAAATCGAAAATAAAATTGAAATGGCTTCCAAAAATGCAGGTTATTCAGTGCTCCAGCTAGGATTTCGGAAGGGCAGGGAAGTGGATCTCAAAACAGGGCACATTGCGCGCGGCGGGCTCAAACTAGGGCACTTCTTTTGCAAATCTTGGGGCAGGGGCAGTGTATTTATTAACATTGCCTTTGAATAAATAATTAATAATGTTAACAACAGATACTTTTATAAAATAATCAGAGTAAGAAAAAAAACTTTTAAATTTAACTATCCTCAACATTTAGAACTTTAAAAATAATACATTTAGTATCAAGTTTCTTTCACAATAAACTATATTGTCCTCCATTTTGCTTTGAAGATGTGCAGACTTGGGCACTTCTGGCTATTTTCATTTTTCAAAAATGCAGGTTATAATATTGATAAATTGATTATTTGAAAGTCTGAATTCACAAAATATACTAGCTGTTATATTCAGTGGTGGAAAACAGTGTTATTAGTAAGAGTGACACTTCAAAGTCAAAACATGCATATATGACTTAAAATTCCCCATTTTCCGTCTTTTTGTCTTATCACGACACAAAATTCTCGTTTCCGAAAGGTATGGGTACTTGTCCCCAAAAGTTGTCTAATGCCCTGAAGTTTTTATTATCACTGATGATGCTCAGTCAATTTTCCAGATCTCTTTCTTCTAATTTGAGAAAGAGAGAAAGATGGGAATAGTGTCGCCTTTCGATCCGATGTTGACCGTCCACTATTGATCTTGTTGTTTCTTTCTATAATCACAAAACGTTTTTATTTCTTTGACAATTGTTGTTGTTTTTTTTTTCAGATTACACAAGCACATTTTATGACTGATACTTTCATAGAGTCATCGTGTCTGGTAGCGGCGACTTTAACCAACCCTGTTTCTGGCACAGGACACAACAACCTGGTACATGAACTTGATGACCCTTTGGAGGATCAGGACAATATATTAAACATGAAGAGGAGGCGCGAACAGTGTGGTAAAACTATAAAATTAAGCCTAAACATATTGATTGCGATTTTAATAGGCCCTAATCATTACTACACCCCACCAATGAAGCTTAAAGACAATTTCCTGTAATTTTGTGTTTCATAGTTTATGATCTAACCCTAAATCAACATTTTTGCAACCAAGCTTTCACACATGTTAATGGTAGTGCGATAGATCACATCCTGCGCATAACCCATGATTTTGTGTTAATAGTTTTTCCTCCCACCAGAGGGTGTCTTCATCGCGCTCACTAAGCGCTATGTACAAAAACAATTTAAGTTTAGGCTATTCAGTCATACTTTCTTTTCCGTTTATTTTTGTACAGGTCCTGGTACATCTAATACTGGTAAGTTTAACCATAATAGAAACGATGAAGAAAGGAACACAGGCTCTGCCTTGCAAAAAGAGTATATTACCTTGGTAGATTACCTAAATCCAGAGCCGATACTAGATTTCTTCATGTCTGACCCTGAAATCGTCCGCCCTTCTTCAATAAGAGATATACAGGTAGGTCCATACTTTGCTGTTTTTGTAACATTATTATTATTTTCATGGTATCATTTGTTCAAAGGACATAGTTTACTGGAAACATGTCATATTGTAACTTCAGACCTAGTACATTTAAAGGTTTAGCTTTCATTTGACAGTATCACGAAATATTTCAATATAAATACATCATTTAAAGGAATACGTTTGGCTGGATTTCACCAGTACTATGTTATTAAGCGTTACTTATGCATCATTTTGACGTATAGAACTTTATTTTATGTTAAATATTTACAAAGTTATCTCCTGTCAAAGATCCGTTATTTGCAAAATCGTCGGGCATCTATGACCGTCGCCATGTTTGTTTCCTTCTCGATGCGCGCACCTGCTGATGACGTCATTTACACACTTCCGGTTCGTATCGTTTCCATTTAATGTCCAATTCTTATCATTCTCAACCATGGAATATTCATTCATTTAACAAAAATATAATAGTGAATGATTTTGAGCCTGAAATTTCTGAAACTGAATTAGCCAAGATTGAAAGAAACTGCTTGTTATGCCACCATTAATTACAAAAGAATGCCGAGAATTGTAGCACATTTGAACCTATTTTCTTGTTTAAGAGTAGTGAGGCCAATATATAGGTGTAAAATATTTTTCCTGATCGACTTGGCAGATTTTTCGGCCAAAATGCGTTTACTTCGTATATACACAATGTTCTTAAATTGGAGGTAAACGTTTGAATTCAGCGATCTAGAGTCATTGTTGTATGCGGCATCTGAAGCGATCAAATTAACCACTTTTTCATTTTGTAGTAACAAGTACCATTGACTTTTAAAAAAAATGTAATACATAGATCCCTGAAAATACATCTTTCTTGAATTTATTATTCAACAGTCGAATAATTCTTGTTTTCACTAAATTCACATAGTTATGTTTTTCTCCTGGTGCAAAAAGAATAATTATACGTATATTGTTTGCGTAATAGTTACTCGACTTCAGGTGGTCCGCGCTATCAAAAGACACCAACATGCATACTAATCGGGAGGCGGAGTTTTCCCAGAAAAAAAAGTGCAGAAATTGATCGCCATCGGCTAATTTGCTTTACCGTAACGTTTTTGATCTGTAAATTTCATTTGCGACCTGAAGACACAATAACTTTATGACACGACGAATTTGAATAAACGGATGTCGGCGAATTTAGAGCTTGTCAGATTTTTGTCTGGGGTTGTAAACGGTTGGTGTTTCCCACAACAGTGCAAATGGCTCGGGGGACATTGAGCTGTTTATTGAATATGAAGCCATCCCGACAAAGATTAAAGGCATACCGGCAGATCAATCGTCCCATATAAGTTTGTTAAGAAATGAAGGCATACCGGTGTCATAATGTCCTGGGGAAGGCCCTGAATTGAATTAATGTATTTTTGAAAATTTATGTTGATGACAAGGGAACTTTGAAAGTAACCGAACCCTGACAAATATGAAAATGTTTCAGGCCCGGTTTGATTAAGCTTGTTCGTGGGTATTAATTGAAATGCATATTAATCTACACGCCGCTAAGTCTGGGTTTGAGTGCAACTCAATACTTCAAAACGAACATTTACTGTAGAATTGTATATTTCTTTCTTAAATCTAATTATAAAATTTAATGTTGCACACTTAGTGGTACAAGTTTTAACACGCCCGTGTTAATTGCCTCTAACTGATACGTTAATCTCACTAGCCAGCTTGCTCCGAAGAAGATCGGGTGACATATTAAAATGGTGTGAAAAAACTTAATTGACATTTAATTTGAGGAGACACGAGGGGACAATAGTAAACTCAATGTTAATTTATACTTAAAGGAAAATTTCAAAGCGATCGTAGCGTATCACATTCTCATTTAACATATTGTCTTTTGAATCCTAGTGAGCGATGCAATTACTTGAGCAAAATGTAAGATAAGAAGGTAAAAACACTCAATACACTAAAACTATAATGTGATTTTTTCTTATTTGTGCTCCTTTGCAATATTTTCCCGCATATAGCAATGTTTTCATATAAATAAATTTGCCTGCATTCATCTCTGCGTATATTCTTTATGAAACGGAAGTGTGTAAATGACGTCACGCCTCGTTGTTTTATCTCTCGCGAGACAACGAGATGTCAGTAATAGCCCCTCTCATGATACGCTCGAAAAAACGATTATCAGTGTAATTAAAAGAAAGTTTTACAAATATCGTATTCGTCGTCATCACTTAATTACGAAAATTGTATTATTCAAAATACATTTTATCATTTAAACAAAGGTTATAACCAGCCGAACGTATTCCTTTAATGGTACATTAGCTGCTCCTTCAGTAAGTATTGACAATCACATATTTTATTATTTAAAAGTTGTAAAAATCGGAAAACAAGGAAAACAATACTTCAAGCCATGAAATATGAAAATATGTCAACACTATAGAGCGTAAGATCTCTTCTAAATCAGTATTCACATTAACCAGCCCGGTTAGCTCAGTAGGTAGAGCGTCAGCTTCCGGACTGGGAGGTCGTGGGTTCGATCCCCGGCCGGGGTCATACCAAAGACTTTAAAAATGGTAGTAATGGCTTCCCTCCTTGGCGCTCAGGGTTTAAGGGTTAGCATTACGACCGATTCGGCGGGTGTCGGTATAGGAGGACCCGCAAGGAGATCCCAAGTCGGAGGTGCTGATCCTGCAATATGGCGGTCTCCTATCCAAAAGCGCAGCACCACGCTTACACGCCGAAAAGGTGAACGCCAAAAAAAAGTATTCTCATTCTTACCCATCACTTGTATTTCGATTAATTTGCTGCACAAAACTGGTTACTTTCATTGACTTGTATTTAAGTTTGAAGTGACACATTCAATCGCCTCGACCACATGACATATCTCCTCTAAGATTGATGTATGGTCCAAAATAAACTTTCCAACAAATACATGATTATGGCATTTATTAATGGGTTTCTGGCATCACTTGGAGGAAGAACATTTTTGATTCTCACAAACCGTCGTAACCAAAATGCGGACTGTCCGAAATAATTTGCAGTTAACCTTAACGTAGAATGAATCTGTGGTCTGCAAATCAACTTGCTTTGTTAAAACTACTAATTTTCTATGTTTTATCTCCCTAGACGGTTGTGTATGATGTAAGTATGATATTCTACCGAAATAAAAGAAAGAAACACAAAATGAATTTTGATTCCTTTTCTTTGTTGAATGTGACAAAGATTTATTTTCGACAAAATCTGCAGTGGCTATTATTCAATTATTATAATAAATGAACTTAAAGTTGATAAATTACTTATTACTTTAGGAGTTGATAACTACATCGGAAAAGAATAGAAAACTTGTTGAGTATATCAAAAGTCGAGGTCCACGTGCATACACAAAATTCAAAGATTACCTTGTTCAAACACGACAGGAGAAGATTGCAACATTGTTAGATGCAGCTGACAGGAATGAAGATACCAGCAGAATAAGGAACGAGATTAAAGAAACAGCAAGACAGCTTAGATCAACAGAATTTTCTCTGTTTTTTGGTATGTAAGATGATATTATTTTATAAAAACTTTAACACCAGTCCATTGTTTTGTGGATAAACAGTGTAGATCTAGATCAGCCAGCACAGCCGAGCTGTCTGAACAGGATCTACACTGTTTGGTTTTTTGGGATATTTCTGACCAATATGCTACCAATGCAGATCCTGATCAGACAGCATGAATATGCCGGCTGATCTGGTCGCACTTGCGTAAAAATGCGTATATAATGAGGAAAGCGTAACTTTCAAGAAATGACATAGTTCTATTCGTCAACCCATTGCACTCATTAAACACATTTTAGATAAGATAATTGCCGCAGGATTTTATAAATTCTTGCCGATGAAGATCAAAACTCTACTTTATGCAAATGTAAAAATGTTTTTTCTTATATGTCCATGACAGATTCTAGTTAGCCTGTCTAAACAGGATCTAATCCGTTATCTGCTTTCATTTGATAAACTAAATTATGGTAAAATAATGGATATTTAACAAATACAATTCATTTGTATTCATAAATGCACCCTGTATATAAAACTTATGTAAGTAATATTGACCATTGAATTTTAGTTTACACATTACATATTAGTTTGATATAGTATAAAACAAAAATAATTAAGGCATAAACAACTAGATAGAAGTGTATTATTTTATTGGCGTTTTAATATTTCATGTGGAAATAATACACTTAAAGGTTTTATGTGGTAGCAGTGGTATTTTTTTAAATTTGTTCACTGTTAGTTTACAAGTTTCGTTGACCTTGATTGCACTATACATGCGAAATGTTGCTACCATATTTGTCGATTGAATCTCGTTTGTTTTTAGCTCGATAATTCGAAGAATATGTCGGGCTATTGTACTCACTTGGGCGTCGGTGTCGGCGTCCCGCTTTGGTTAAAGTTTGCGTGCAACCTACTGATATCTTAAAAACTACTATAGCTACAGCTTTGAAACTTGGCACATTTGTTCATCATCATCTCACAAGTGTGTATGCCAAGAACCATAACTCTAACTTTCATTTTGATCAAATTATGGCCCCTGTTCGACCTAAAATTTCAGGTTGAAGTTTGCGTGCAAGCTAGTGAACAAACCCACAACTTCCATACTACTTATACTACAGCTTTGAAACTTTCAGCACTTGTTTATTATCATATCCCGAGTGGGTATGCCAAGAACCATACAAATGTAACTCTAACTTCCAGTTTGTTCAAATTATGGCCCTTTTCCGACTTAGAATTTTAGGTTAAAGTTTGCCTGCAAGCTAGTTTCTTTAATACTACTTGTACTATAGCTTTGAAATTTTCAACACTTGTTGACAATCATGACCCTGACTATGCATGCCAAGAACCATAACCCTTTCTTTAATTTTTAATCAAATTATGGTCCTTTTCCAACTAAGAATTTCTGGTTAAAGTTTGCTCTTTCTTTGATTTATATCCAATTTTTTCCCTTTTTAGACTTAGAAATTAAGGTTAAAATTTGCTGGTGAAACTTTTTTTCTAGTGAAACCTCATAACTTTCATTCTATTAAAACGACAACTTTAAAAACTTTGTTAACCTTTATTTTATCATACATCAGGTTGATGTTCAAAGGCCCATAACTCATCCTTGCTTTTTTATTTAATTTTTGCCCTTTTTCGCTTAGAAATTAGAATTAAGACTTAGAAATTATGGTTAAAGTTTCAATGTTAGTGTTTTTCATAGGTAATGCTATAGAAAAGGTTAAAAACAGATGTACTTAACATACTTTGGTTGAAAGTGTTGAGTGGTTATACCATACCATACCATACCATTATACCATACCATGCCATACCATACGATACCATACCATACCATACGATACCATACCATACCATACCATACCATACCATACCATACCATACCATACCATACCATACCATACCATACCATACCATACCATACCATACCATACCATACCACACCACACCACACCACACCACACCACACCACACCACACCACACCACCACCACCACCACCACCACCACCACAACCACCACACAACACCACACCACCACCACCAACCACCACCACATACCACCACCACCACCAACAGCAGCAGCACCACCACCCCCCAACCACACCACAACACACCACACCACCACCACATACCACTACCACCAACAACACCACCACCAATAACAACAACAACACCATCACCAATAATAACTCCACCACCAACAACACCACCAGCAACACTACCACCAACAACACCACCACCAATAACAACAACAACACCATCACCAATAATAACTCCACCACCAACAACACCACCAGCAACAACACCACCAAAAACAACATCAACAACAACACCACCACCAACAACAACAACATCACCAACAACACAACCATCAATAACACAAATAACAACACCACCAACAACACCAACAACAACAACAACACCGTCAATAACACCACAAACAACAACAACACCTACAATAGCATCAACAACACCAACAACAACACTGAGAACAACACCAACACCACCACCACAAACAACAACACCACCACCAACAACAACACCACCACCAACAACAACACCACCAACAACAACACCATCACTACCACCACCAACAACACAACTAACAATAACACAAATAACAACAACAACACCACCAACAACAACAACACAAACAACACCGTCAACAACACCACCAACAACAACATCAACACCAACAATAGCATCAACAACACCAACAACCAACAACACCAACAAAACACTGACAACAACACCAAAAACAACACCACTACCACCACTAACAACAACACCAACAACAACAACACCATCACTAACACCACCACCAACAACAACACCAACTACACAACCAACAATAACACAAATAACAACAACAACAACAACAACACCGTCAACAACAACACCAACAACACCGTCAACAACAACACCACCAACAACACCACCACCACCAACAACAACAACAACATCAACACCAACAATAGCATCAACAACACCAACAACCAACAACACTGACAACAACAACAACAACAACACTTATAACAACAACATTATCAACAACAACAACACCATCACTACCAACACCAACAACAATACCAACAACAGCAACAACACCAACTCCACCAACAACAGCAACCATCATACCATACCATAATATACTACACTACACCACATCACTATAGGTGGGCAGGGATAGTGGGTTGATGGGTGTGGGATCAGGGGTGTATGGGCTGGGTTGTATAAACCCTCTAAAAAAACTACAATAATAAATTAAGTGTAATTGATCGATTTCCTAACTTGGATTAAGAAATTTTGTTCATGTTTGTGTGTGTGTGTGTGTGTGTGTGTGTGTGTGTGTGTGTGTGTGTGTGTGTGTTGGGTGTCATAAACTCCTGAATCACTCCCCAGTTTAAATGAAGCCCAGATTTTAAATTTGCTTAAATATGTCTGACTTCGAATAGTCGAGCGTGCTGTCGTTTCCGACTGGCTCTTGTTAAGAAAGCTGGTACTTTTTCGGTTTCATTTTGGTTTATTTAATACTTTATGTTATTTGAAACATTTTCTTACAAGACCTGTGTAATGTAATAAGGAAATTATGCTAATAATTTACCAACATACTTGTATTAGGTGTTAAACATTTATATTTTAAAATATATTACGGGCCTTGTTTAGTTACTAAATTAATATCCTTTCCTAGATAACATCAATTAGTTTGTTTACTACTTACTTGCTCGGTCAAAAGTATTTTAGCCACAGGTCATTTCATGTCTTCACCTGCATCTTTCAGTTACATTGGACTCGATCTTGTCATGTTTAAGCAAGACGTTATATAACTGTCGTTGTAGTTTTATATAATCTTCATGTCAAACAGTCATCTCGAACAGTAATTAGTCTGCATGAACAGTCTATGGTATTGCATAAAAGCCAGAGAGATTGTTCTGTATTTTTGGGGAAGAAGAACGGCCGTATGGCCGGAATGAGCCACATAATGCCTTTTATGTTAGTCTCGTGGCTAAATTGCTAAACTTTAAATAAGAGAAATTTATAACACTAAGAAATGTATTAGGAAATTTATACTTATGAGAAAGAACTGTTTATGTCTTAGAAGTTATAGATAAACTGTTAAAAGCTGATCTACATATAAAGTAATTTTGGAACTTAACTAGTGTTTGTATTACTACACCCTAAGACCTTTATAAGAATTAACCACTACGTTACAACGACTTTTTGTGGCGCCCAGTGCCAGGATCTTACTTCTAGTGGTCGTCGCGGCATAACGAGGAGGAAAACTACTATACGACACAGCGCAGAAGAATCCACCTTACGTCACGCCAGTAAACCAGAATATCACAGAAGTCAGAATGGAGGCTTACAGGTTAGTTCCATTTGCTAATAAAATCTTAATCTAATCATGATACACGGAACTGGTATTAAAATTAAAAAAAAAATGTAGGCTTTTCTTTTAAAGATATTACTGGGGAAGGGGGTTATTTTTTTGGATTGTAGATTTTTATTTTTGGAGATCGAAAATGTTAGTCAAGGTGCCGAATTCTTTTTTTAGTAATTTTTTTTAACTGTTAGATCAGTAATTTATTTAGGCTCTAATTGTTCTTTACTTAGTGAAAGATTTTCAAAAATTAAAGTGAAAACTTTACTTAAAACGGAAAAACGACAAGTTTAAGTGCTACATTAGTTAAGGTGAAATTTAACAATCTAAAAATCTTGTGCACACACATTTTTCTTGTAATTTTCAATATTTCTCAAAAATTTTTGGAAAAAAAAATATTTTTGTAACAGCAACGGTTGTAGGTCTAATTTTGGCATTGACTGCTTAGTTGTGTTTTAAAGGAGATAAGAAGACAAATTTTTCATGTCAATAAGTAATATAAATATTCAGAAACACTGGTTGTATAGTTTAACTACCAGCTTAAAAAAAAATAGAAAAAAATGCAAAAACAAATATTTAAAAAAATAGAAAAATTACTAGAAAAAAGAAATTAAAAAGACTATTTTTGATATTAAATGTCAGCTTAAAAAAAGAAAAGTATTAAACATATTTTTGTATGAGTGTTGTACATGAATGATAGGTTTTTTTCTCTGGTACAAGGTATTATTTCTAGATTATGTGATGTAACTGTCGCGTTGCAAGCGTTGAGACCGCTCAATCTTTGTTATAAGTTTTATTCCGAACGTATCGGATATGTATATATGTATATATTTGAGAAGAAAACAGTTAAACGCTGTTGTTATCCGCGATTATGACGCGATGAATTTTAGTTGATTCCGAGGGTACCGGAAGTCTATGTTTATGACTATGTTTATGCCAATGGCTATGATCATGCCTTGGCTATGTCTATGTTTATGTTCGCGTTTCAGTAATGTAGTATACTGATGTAAACCGTGAAAATGCGCGATAGCATTAATTGACTTAAGTTTAACGTATGCAGCTTTGTTGCTGAATCGATCAGCGGTAAGCCTTTTTTGAAAATGTACGGGTATGTCTTCCTACATTTCGGGCTTACACATTAATGTGTACGTTACTTTTAAGCATTGGGCGCGAGTGCGCTAACGATGTCGACAATTTTTGAGAATAATTGTCACGTGACTTGTAATTAAGTTGTGCGGTCTCAACACGATTCGCGATTGTATATCACTGTCATCGATTTAAATCGTTGTGTGCTTGTATGCACATATTTTGAAATAATGTTATTGAAATGCGATTAATCGATGTTGTTTATCTTATAGGTGTGCGTCCATACGCACGTGTCATTTAAGGTATTTTTTCTGTCTGAGCGGTATGTCTGATGAAGTATGCTTGTCAATATAAGTATGTAATCTTCCTTTTAAAATGATTTTTCATTATCTCATGTACCATGAATACGGAGTGTAGGGTTTTGGCTTTTTCTAAGATTTTTGTTTTCATTAAGCATAAATAGTTTACATTGTAACATATTTTCATTTTACGGCACAAGTTCATTAGACAGATTTGTATAAGAACATAACATTTATTATGATGAATTAATGGGTATTCATTAAATGGGGTTAGTAATGCCAGTGAAATGTGTCATTGTGCGGAAGCGGGTTTAATTGGCTAGGAACAAATCACAGAGCATGATGTTACAGCTGGGTCATATTGCTCTCCCGTTAGTATGCTCCAAATGAACGAGTCAATCATTTACCCGGTGGGTTAAGCAGAGGATGGAATTACCTTCTGGACAATTAACATATATTGGACATTTCATATAATATTTACAAGATCGAATTTTCCAGCTTTTTCTTTATAGTGTGGATATTTCCAACTGACATTATCTTGAGGTTATTCGCCAACATCTCAAGAAGTGTAACAATACAAGTGATCAGAAATTCATCTTAACAACTTTTCACAACGGACAGGCGACGAAAAGATGATGTTTTCACTCAAACAAGGATTCACGACCTGTCCCGGTGAGACGCTGATGGAATAAGAAACGACTTCAATTCCGTGACGCTTCCTATGATAGGCATAACGAAACGATTGTGCGGAAGAATCCCGAGATGAACTTGGCATGCAGGGCGATAAGGAAGCCGTACTATCGTAATTCGTATCGTTCCATAATTATTAATACTATCATACGTAGTAATTATGATTTCAACACCGTTTATTATTGTTTAAATTGTGCACAGATTGCTCGAACAACTAACAATAACTTTATAAGGCAAACTCCATTTGTCAAATGCCTTAAACACACAATGTTTCTATGATTAATTATGCAGACAATTACAAAGTTTTGAACATATTAACCACTTAGTTCAGTTTGCTTTCGGTAAAATATGAAGGAAATCGGAAAAATGAGTTTTTCCTAAAATATGTACAATTTTAATTACAGATTAACTAAATTGTAAGTGTATGATAACAATATTTTTTTATATTCAGATGCTCTATATTTTCTTTCTATTTACAGAAATGTGTTTATTGAATGTTACTCATGCAAGAAAAGGAAACCCAAATGACGCACGGATGAGATCACGGAAAAGAAATCAACATGCAGTACAAATGTTTGTAAAAGTGTTGTGACTTTATGAAAAATGTGATTTTTATATTCAACCGTGATATTAGTGACTTTCCGTGTTTTAACTTTTATGAAAATGTACTTATTCTTGTATGTCTTTGGAACCGAACATCAGTTAAAGCATACATATGTACTAGTATTTAATGTTAGGGTTTCCTGTACACGCACAATAATAACAATTTATATTAATGACATGTGAATGCTTCTTGCAGGCAGTAGTATCTTTATCGTAATGACAAATTTATATTACACTGAAACGGAAATATATTATTTCGGTCTGAAAAATAACAACACAAAAATGTTATTTAAAAATTAATATTTTCTCCTGACTTGTCAACTGATACTGCTGGCTGAAATATGTTCTTATACAACTCTCTATCTTTTTTTTTTTTGGTTTTTGTAAAGAAAGGAAGGGATTTGTAATGTAATAAGGAAATTATGCTAATAATTTACCAACATACTTGTATTAGGTGTTAAACATTTATATTTTAAAATATATTACGGGCCTTGTTTAGTTACTAAATTAATATCCTTTCCTAGATAACATCAATTAGTTTGTTTACTACTTACTTGCTCGGTCAAAAGTATTTTAGCCACAGGTCATTTCATGTCTTCACCTGCATCTTTCAGTTACATTGGACTCGATCTTGTCATGTTTAAGCAAGACGTTATATAACTGTCGTTGTAGTTTTATATAATCTTCATGTCAAACAGTCATCTCGAACAGTAATTAGTCTGCATGAACAGTCTATGGTATTGCATAAAAGCCAGAGAGATTGTTCTGTATTTTTGGGGAAGAAGAACGGCCGTATGGCCGGAATGAGCCACATAATGCCTTTTATGTTAGTCTCGTGGCTAAATTGCTAAACTTTAAATAAGAGAAATTTATAACACTAAGAAATGTATTAGGAAATTTATACTTATGAGAAAGAACTGTTTATGTCTTAGAAGTTATAGATAAACTGTTAAAAGCTGATCTACATATAAAGTAATTTTGGAACTTAACTAGTGTTTGTATTACTACACCCTAAGACCTTTATAAGAATTAACCACTACGTTACACCTGTAATCGGAAATCATATTGAATTAACTCATCACAAAAATATCTATTCAAAACAATTTTATCTTGCTGTATAAAAATAACATAAGGTGTTAAGCGCCATGTAGCGGCTGTAAAAAGTCTGCCCGTACTCCATTACAGTGTAGTTCCCTCAGTTTTAATTACCTTTCTTAATGGTAATATGATAATTTCAAGCCAATCAGAATGTCATTGTGGTTGTCCATATATAGGAATACTTGAACTTTCCTAATTTGAATGGCATGTACTGTGGTTGTGGGTAAAACCCTGACCAGACCCAGACCCAGACCAGACCCCGGAAAGAAACGATTAGGTACGGAAATCTTCGTTCATTTCCGATAATCGTCTTAAACAATAACTGTGAATATCCTCCTAAATTTTATTCGGTAATAAGTAACATTCCTGTCATTCAAACCTTCAAATAGTATTACAAAACAACCACAATATATAATAACACCAACAATCTTTTAATAATAATATTAAGAGAAATAGGAAATGCAATCTATCATAAATGTGTGATAAATAACTAGTTCTCAACATTAAATCTACTTTAGAATGATTACATTTAAAAAGATATTTTGGGAAAAAAATATTGAATTTTTTTCAGGGTTAAGCATTCTACAAGATGTGGTCGTATACGATTTTTTACTCCAAATTCTAATTGAGATTTGCCTTGAGATTAATAAAGGCATAAAATATTGTCATTCACTTCTGGGATCGAATTTTTTATTATCTATTTAATACGCAATTTCATTCAATGAAATTCTTTAAACTCACAAATGCAAATTAAAGAAAATAAGATGCTGATGTTTTATTGTGTATTTACTGATTTATGCTGTGCGACAAAAGATCTCATTTTGAGTTATTTGGTTTAAATCCGTACCCGTACCGCTCAGCATTTAAGAAGTGTAATTTGATAATGAATGCTGACTTGTCCTTTAATTGAATGAAACATATTTGTTTGATGAATATCAAAATCATTTTTTCATAACTAGTAATTAAAGTATGGCGAAAATTGCAATAAACAGAATATTAACCAGATTTTTCATATATACTCCAACTTTTGTCGGACACATTATGATTTTGGAGATTGTAAAGCAATCTTTGTTAAGTTATTTCTGAAATGTATTATTTCATTTTTCTGACAGTGAAAAGAATAAGGATTACTAAATGTTTTAAACCATCAAAAAAACACGAACCGATAATTAACACACGTGTAGTTACCGTATTATCGGAAACAAGCGACTATTTCCGTACCTAATCGTTAGTTTCCGGGGTCTGGTCTGGGTCTGGTCAGGGTTTTACCCACAACCTGTACTGTAGCTGTCTCTTGCATGGATAGCTAGACGCTGCCTTCGTATTTGTATGACCTTAGGATTATCGATGAATTTTCTTATTATTCGCAGATCTTAAAGCAGATATCATCGACTTCTACCGAGAAAACGAGTCCACTATCTCAGTTACACCTTTGGTGGACGAACATGATGTAAAGCTTGAGGAGTTTTATATTCGACCTCCGTTGTTTGCTTCGAATAAACCAAGTCTCTTTGGTGAAGGAGTGAACACCAGACACAATTCCCCGTGTCAGGTTGAAAATTATGATGATAAAGTTGCAGTAAAAAGTTACCAAGAGTTGTTCTTTAATAAAGATAACAATCCATATAAAAATATCTATGTAACTTCGCCTGCTGGAATGGGAAAGACCTCATTTGCACAACATTTAGCTATGACCTGGTGTCAAGCACACGACCCAAAACCTACACTATCTAGTGAATTCCATGAAGACGATATTTGTACCATGCAAAGGTTTGACATACTGTTCCTGCTTCATCTACGTGACTTTCAAGGAACGGACATTTGTATAATTGAAGACCTGATTTTGAATATGATGTCAAAGTGTTTGTCTAGAAGCACGCTGTACACAAAACAGTATTCGCAGCAACTACTACATGATAAACGTTGTTTAGTTGTTCTTGATGGTTTAGATGAATGGAATCATCCAAGTAACTGCAGACGAAAACCTCAAACGCCACACAACAACCATCCTACTAAGTGTACAGTTATTACAACTACTCGTCCGTGGAAACTCGGCACCGTAGGGCTGTCTTCTAATTTTATTGACAGACAGGTAGAAATTGCCGAGCTTGATGGTGAGACTTCTAGAGAGCTAATAAGCCGGGCGATTAAACTGCTTAATGAAAAAAGACGCCCTAATCTACCGCCGAAACATATAGATGACTTTTATACAACCGTTTCGACAGAAAGTCTAGGAAATACCTTGTGTACTCCCTATATTCATTTACAACAGCTATGCTTGTGGTTTGATGACTGTCGCATTGGCAATAGCAGGTGTGAATGTTACAGCAATATCATTGATCTGATGCTCAAACGTGGAGTGAAGAGAAACGAAAATCTGCAGGTACCAGCAATACAACAAGAAAGGAGAGTATGCGTCCCGAAGTGCATAAAAGAGAATGAGTTATGTATTCAGCTCTTTGAATTGTTGATAAAACTTGGACAATTGGCTTTTTTTACTCTGTTTCATGAAATGAAAGAAGCAACATTGATCTTTGACAGGAAAGATGTTTTAAAGTTCTTGGACAGTTCTGAAGTAGACCTTTGTTTAAAATTTGGATTATTATCTCAACATAAAGACAAGGGACTTGTTTCAGACATTCGGTTGAAAGTTTCATTTTCTCACAAATCCATTCAAGAATATTTGTGTGCACTTTACATGTCATGCGCATGGAATGCTGAAGCATTTGAGCCCGTATTAGAGAGAGCATGTTCCACTTTACCCGACATCCTAGAAATGGCGGATGTGTTCGTTTTCTTGAGCGGAATGGCACCAGAAATATATGCCATCGTCAGTCGTAAACTTGAAAAGGTCGTGGATAAGGATTCGATTACACAAGCGTTTCGAACATGTTTACAAGATAGGAATGAAAGCAGAAACACCTTGTTGTCCTATCAAATGATGCAAATCAATTGCTTTAAAGAAAGTTTGAACAATGGAAACACCAATTGTGCTATATATCTTCAGGATATTCTTCTTGTCGGAGGACTGACTGAAGAAAATCTATCAACCATAAAAGAAGTAGCAAAATGTAACATAGCGAACTTGAAATCTATGTGTGTTTGGTACTTGGATAAAGACTCTATCCGGTTGTTTTTCGAGGATCTTGATACTTGCATGTTTCAGTTCCTGGAGACTTTGATTGTGGAGTGTGATGGCGATATTTCGTTTATTGACAAAATACTGCCAAAAACATTGCAGATTTTGATTATTCCTCGGCCGAAGCTGGAGGAACGCAGCATAACAGGAATAACAGTTTCAGCGATTTCCATTCTATCAAATCTACAAGACATATGTTTACAGGGGATTGACAATATAGCTCCAAATAATGCAGTGGACCTGTTTAGTTTTATAGGCAGTTGCACAATGCTCAGATGTGTCACCTTGGAAGATATGACATGCCAGCAGAATGTGCCATTCAGATTCCAGGGGTCAAATGTATTGCGATATGTACATCTTAGCAATATACCCGTGAATTACCTTGACCTGTCAGAGATGAAGCTTGTGCAGGTGCTGTATCTGAGAAAATTGGATTTAAAAGATATTCAGTTGAACACTGAATCCCTAGCGCAGTGTACAATAAACTTGGGCATGAATATTCCCTCTTCCCGAGCCGAAAGGTCATTATTAGCTGAGTTACGTGGAGCACCAGTTTTGTCTTCATTGGAGTTGTCTTATTTAGAGCCGGATTTCTGTAATCAATATATAGCGTCACTGCAGCAGTTGAAACAACTTAAGTTAAATAGTATATTTGAGCCAAAGTTATGTCTCTCTAAAGAAATGAAAAAGCTCGAAATTCTGATTCTTGAAAATATATTGATGGTTGCGCCTCACTGGAAGGAACTTTTTTTAAGTGTTAGCAACCCGCCACAGCCTGTTATTGTAGAATTACGTAATTGTTTTTGCACAGGTCCCAAGATTCAAAGGGTATGGGAGGTAGTTGTTGATGAAATAAGAACCTGTTCCAATCTCCAGTTTATCGGCGAAATAAAAATTAATGGTGATCGTGTTAACCTTAGTGTAAAAAGTGTTAAGTAGAAATCACAGAAATAAAACATTGAATTGTTATAAGTTTTATCAGTAACCTTAGGTTTTCAACAGTTTGAATACTCCGACAACCCGGACTAGTCACATGCTCAAATACAAAATTTTTATCATTAAATCTTATCGATGAGCAAAATCATAATCTTATCGAGGAACAGGTCCCGTTTCATCCCGACAATAAATATTTTTATAAAGTGAACAAACAATAATTAGGAGAATGTTAGTCCTGCTCTTTGTAAATGCATGCAACCATTGTCGCTATAACTTTGTATATACAATTTAGTGTCAATTTATGTTATAATTAAACTGAAAAAAGGCCCCGTACAGCGGGTAATGCAGCTAACACATCTAAAGTCTATTTTTTGGAAAATGATGTTTATGTGGAGCGGTAAAAAGGATTGTTTATTTGTTTGTATTGGGCTTGTATATACTTTTAATTACATTTTCAAACCTTTGTTTACAATGGGTGAAACCCTTCTTTTAGTTCGCACCATCGGGATCGTTATGGACTAATTTGCTAAATGGTCCTATTTGGGCTAGTCAGACAATGACTGACACTAAATAATCCTATTTTTTTGCTTTTGAATGGGATTTGGCGATTAGTATGACACAAAAGGAACATGCTTAGTAACTTTCACGTTTTTGCTAACACACTGATAGCAAATTTATGTCTATATGTTATATATGAAGATGATTATGAGATTGCATATGTAAAAAAACTGTTTTGGAGTTCACACAGAAATGAAAAGAGAGTCCGCCGGCTTCAAAATGTCAGATCTCTGTTTATTAATATAAACCCTATAAAATGTATAATGTTCTTGCTGAACACTAAGCTTTAAAAGCAATATATACTACTCAAAGTTTGCAATGCACCAATAATATATTTGTACATATCTTATGGTGTATGCCAGCTACATGAAATAGTTTTATTTCTTTTATTTCTTTTTATTCACCCAATTAATGACTGAAAAAAGCAATATACAGTGAAACCTGCCTTAGCAGCCACCTGCGAATAGCAACCACCTATTTTAAACAGCCAGTTTGAAGTCTCATGACATTCCAATTTGGCATTAATCTACTAGTCATAAACATTCAGTCTTTCAAGTGAAAATAAATATTGAGTATCTACAAATATCGGAACATGTATACAGCGTAAGTAAAATACTGTGAAAATACAGGGTCTCCTCGTTTGCACGACTGTCGTTCACGGTTATGTGTACACGTAGGATCTTAATGAAACTTTCTTAAAGACATCATATTATTAATGAATCTAAGGAAAAAGTGAGATAATTGTGTCTCAAACATAAAATTGTGTTTAGAGATGTCGGGGATTGATAAATCTTGCATACTGTTCTGCAACTAAAATTCGAAACCTCTCAATCTCTTAGTAAACGCCATGTTCCAAGAAGTAAAGCTTAGAGCATTTAAACAGGTTTACGTGTTGACTTGACGCACTTTTCGGATAATTTTATCGTTTCTGTCAAATTTTCAACTTTAAATTTTTGTAGCAGGAATTTAGGTAAGTTTGATTTCAATAAAGTTTAATGGGGAACTGTCTATGAACGGTCATTGTTCTTGTACATATTGTGCCTACTTCATTAAAAAAACAACATTGTTTTACTTTTTGTATACATTATGAAGTCATTATTGCTAAGTAAAAGTTTAAATGAAAATAAAACCCATTTTATCGTGTGATCTTGTTGATGTTTTATATCAGTTTAAACTTCTTAAATTTATATGTATTTTAAGTTTTTAATGCTTGTCTGGTTCTTCAAGTACAGTGTGAGCATGTGTATTTATAGACGACGCTGGCGAGAAACAGTATTTAAAGATTGAATCACTATTCATGCCCCCTTCCCCAATCCGGGATAGTCTGGTATGAATAGTGACAGCCTTTTCCGTGTGTTCCAATCGATACCGACTACATTTTCGTCATGCGCGTCTTAGCAAGGATTTCTACCAATCTTCACACTTAGGGCGATGTGACACGTCTAATATTCATGGCTGTTACTCAAAGGTCAAGGTCTCACCTGGGGTTTAAATGTCAACATGTCACACACCCTTTATGACTTCACAACCTTATGAATATTCAGCATGTAACAGACACCAAATGATAAGGTGGTCCTGACCTGTAGTTTTAAGTAGGGATCCGGATATCCGTTGGACGATCCGAATGGATATCCGGATATCCGAATATAAACACTTTGTTTATAGAAATACGTGCTTTCCATAGACATAAACGCTTTATAACTTTAATATTTTAATTAATTAATTGCGAACAATAAAGCATTGGATATCCTTAATAAGTATGCTGTTTTTTCAGTTGTTAAAAAAATCTGGAAAAAAGTTGGGAATTAAAACGATAAAAAGCTTTGTGAATGAACTATACATTTGCTGTTTTTTTTTCATCATCATTTTTTCTTCACAAACAGCGAAAAATAGAAAAGAAGGCATAACAAATTATATGTTTAGAAAGTGGATGTTATAAATCAATATGGCTAGATCAAATAAACATGAATATATCAATAATTTAAAAGATGGAACCGAACTAAAATAATTAAACGGGCAGTTATTGATTTTCGTATGACCGCCAAACCTGTTGTCTACAGATTTACAGCTCTATCTCATCTCAATAAAACCGATCAAACAAAATTAAAGATAATTTTCATTACTTAAAACGAATAAACTTCAAACGTCGATTATTAATTAGCAAATTCTTAAATATACTGTCATACTTTAACACATTTATAAATATGCGAAGCCCAATTTACTGCGTGTCATCTCCTCTCGATAATGCGTTTAACATGCTTATGCTTAAATCCATACTGACAACAGAAAGATCATTTAGCAAAATAAAAATAATATAAAAAATAAAGTTTTTATCGACGAATATCCGTATGCCAAATTCGATCCGGATATCCGATGATTCGAACGGATATTCGGATATCCGTCGACATCCTTAGTTTTTTATGAGAAAGAGGCGTAGAATATTTGAAATTAGACTCAGTTATTGGAAGAAAAATTGTGGTGGACACTCCTTTGGGCTGATATGATTTAAATTCAAGATAGAGAGTGTAACTGTGTATAAGGATTAATGATTTTTGGCTTTTAGTTCATGACAAGCCAACAAAAGTTGCTGGATATTTGTAATAATTGCCTTGAAGTTCCATCTTTACTGATACCAATGTTAATCCGCCCACGAAACAGAAATATTTTTGCCATGAAATAATAAACTGCATATTTCATTATAAGTATCATGCATGAGTGTGAGGTGAAGATGGAAAAATCTGTCACCGAGGGTTAACTGTTTTGCGGGAACGAGGCTCTGCCGAGTTCCCGCCAAAACAGTTCACCCGAGGGGACAGATTTTTCTATCTTTACCGAATGTCTCGTGCAAGATACTTTTTCTTGCATACCTTTTTTTATTTATAACATTTCTGTGTATGTAGACAAACTAATTTATTTTCCTTATGTTCAAATATTGACATTTACGTAAACCTTTTTTTACAATGACGTCACTAACTTGAATATATTACGTCAGATACTTGAAGACGTGACGTCACTCACGTGACTCATTCTACACGGGGGGGGGGGGGGGGGGGGGTGTAGGATCGAAATTTCATACACGGGTGAAAACAACGGATGACCTGATCTGGTATGCAAGAATAACAGCCTCCATGTGATTAGATGTTATATTCTTGTTGTTTTTTTTTCTTTAATAATTGATTGTCACTTTCCGTGAGTCCCAGTTCTTGTAAGCTCCATCCTCCTTAATTAATTCTGTATCATTTCTAAGAGATGAACATTCAAAGACCTCAACATACTCATTTTCAGATTCGGTCTCTATATTTTTCGATAGTTTCCAAAGACAATCGTCCATCGACATTACAATAACCACCAGAACATTAAAATCAGAGGAATCGAACCATAGATCAGAAACAGAGTCTGTATCCGAATAAGCAAAGATAGGATGATAAGGCAAGCTTACATGATAATACCAAGCTAAAAACTATTGACGAGGGGAAGAGCTGCTACGTTTACGGGCTCTTTTCTTATCGTTGTTGAGACATGCGCATAGTTTGCAATTAATATGAATAAGACAGGCTGTGTACCACAATATTTGATAAAGATACTTATCCGGATACAGACCATGAGATAGACCTGGCATTAAATATTATTAATTTTTTCTGAAACATTTAATGCAGAAAATTTTATACCGCACTTGTTCAGATTCATTTACGACCACAGCCACAGACAATTAACGCACAGTAATAGACAGAAAACAATAAATTGATTATTATTTGTGTCTGTATTACCTTAAAGAATATCATAACTTGTTCTAAGAGTTCCTTTGAATTTTGTGTTTCCTGCTTCATTCATTGATGTCAAGATGTTGCCGGTTGTTAATACGTCGAAAGCGCTCAGCGTGTTATATTCCGATTGCATTTAGCACAAAACGTGCATTGAGATATTTATAAATACAAAACCTTGAACCACATAAGGGACCCAAGGTTAAATTTATTTATAACTACAATAACTGTGTATCGGTTTGTTAGTTCCACAACATAATCTTAATATGTCATACTTGTAATGAATACTAAAATTGACACAAACGTTTGCGTGAATTGTTTAATGCAATAATGGATTATTTGTGTTTGTTAATATTTATGAAATTGTGTTATTGAAACTGATTGATGAACTTTGTGTAATTCAAAACCTTAATGGAGAGCGTTTAAATTATATAAACAAGCCAATACATAACAGTGCCAGTCAGGGAATAGAAACTACTAAGTTTGTTTACTGTAACTCAGGATGAAATCGTAGGTATGTAATTCTTTGTTTACACAGTTTTTAGTTATCTAGACTAGATTTCGAACAGTACTGGTGTGATTTAATATGGTAACAGAATACTAGATTAAAAAGCTGTTGAATACAATCAACAGGTGCGTGTGTGTCTGTTAGATTACCAGTACCAGAAGAACGTGTCTTACCATATGCAAAATAAAGATACAGTAATAACCTACATTTGTGCAAAGTTTCATGTAACGGCATTTTGTCGTTATTGAGATTTTGATAATTTTATTTTTATCGATGAACAGGATTGGGAGGATTGTGGTAGGCCATTAATAAACCCAATGTTAATTGTAAATGCTACAGGCAATATAAAAACAAAAGAACCTACGTCGTTACCATCTTGGAACGGTGGTTAAACGATGGTACATGAAAATGAGATTGTTAAACATTGTTTATCTTCTTTAGTTTCAGATTAACAACAAAAGTTAAGTCTGGTTTCAGAGGAGTGACATCTTAGTTTGTGGAAATGTCCCTTAATTGTGATGGAGTTTTGGACGATGAGTCGCCTTGCAATGGGACGTTTAATGGGTCTGACAAGTTTTGTAGGTTTTGTGGAAAACGAAAGGATAAGGTTAAGAAGATTATAGGTATGAATACACGTTTGATATTTTTATTTAATATAATTGTACAAACTAAGTTTCTATTTTAGGATGGGATGTTCCGTTTGCAATATCTTAAGGGTGATGTATTTTACAACATCTTTTGTTTTATAGTTTTATAGCTTGTTACAATGTGAGAGCGCAATCGTTTTTTAATACTGGCGCGCATGCGCCAGTATTTTACTAACGATGCTGTGAACTCTGCGACGCGCAGTCCTGAACTTCGGGTGTATCATTGCGACCACGAGAGCGTATCAAGTAAGTGGTCACCGCGAGAGCAGGTCGAAATGTTCTGCACAAGTGTGAAGCACAATGCAGCACACCATTCCACGAATTCTGAGCGATTGATAGTAAGTTTCCGTGTAATTTTGGAGCATCCATGCCAAAAATTCCATCGGACAATGTAGAGTGAAATCATGACCAGCTACGGCAGTGAACAAGCAACTGGATATGAATGAGTAGTTTAGTTACGCCTGAAAGATTTCGTAGTTGTGTGGCATAAAAAGTAGTGCATTTTAAGAAAATACAAATATTTCGAGAAGGAATGCGAACTTTGAAAGATAATTCTACAAATAAAAACAAGAAAACAATTTAATGTTGTGATTCGCAAGGAAAGGATATTAAAAGAACGATTAAAAACAAATCAGTCACGTGACAAGCGGGAGATAGCGTGGGTTGCCATTTTGGTTAGGTTGGAGTAGTTGTGGATCGAGATTTTGCTCGGCTAACAAGGACCGGGCCGGGTCCCAGTGTTCTCCCCAGACAACCGTTAACAAGCTTTGATCTATTTCCAACAAGTGTTAAATTCGCCGACATCCGTTTATTCAAAATCGACATGTCATAATTTTCTGTTTCTTGCATTGTAAACACAGGTCGCTTTTCAATACACACCTCATTCAAGGTTAAGCAATGGGCGATTTGACCAATCACAATCGATTTCTTTACTATCAGCTGGATAACTCCGCCTCTCCACGTGGTGAATTCGCAAGTCTGTCGGTGTCGTTTGATCGTATTTTGGCTCTGTTGACTCTTGATATTCTCAATTAATAGCGGAACCCGGTGTGTTTAACATAATGTTCAATGATTTAAATTAGATGCGATCATGAGTAATTATTTGGTTATTCTTAGTTCTGTGATTAGAAGACAAACACTTCGAAAATTGTACTGTATACATGTATGAAAATAATTGTGCGATAATGGAATTGTTTTAAACAAATCTATTGGCAAGTTGCATTTAGAACTTAAATTGCAAAAGAAATACATTCTGTGGCATTTTACTGCGCTATCATCGTAACGATCAGTTCATTTTCGTCGGACACATTTTCAAGTATGCATGCGCGAAAGAACGACGACTCGTCAATTCTATCTTATTTCAAGAGAAACCGGCCTTGTGAGGCTGATGCCAACTCCATCGGGCATTCTGAACTTCAAAATTCTAGAAATGAGATCGAGATCATTTCCGGATAGCCCTTCAAGAGCGACTCTTACGACGCCAAGTACCCCTTCACGTCGTGAAATTACTCCGACGCCGGACGCGGTACCCCAACATGCCGAGACACTGAATCAACGCCGGCTACCTCGAACAGCCAGTTCGATCCAGTCAGGTGTCGATCCTAAGTGGAAGAAAGTCTACTTCTGGTTGCAAGAAGTTGGCAATGTTTTTTATATATATTTACTTAGCCTTGTGACTTGCATTAAATAAATAAAATAACTCAATTTCATGCTACTATATATAAAAAGGGAAATATGCATATCAGGAATCGCCACACTCATAAAACACAGCCTCCCCTGCAGCAAAAAGAAGAGAGGAAAATAAATGATTTGTTTGTTGATTGTTTAATAAAAAAGGGGAACCGTATGGGTTAGCGCCTTGGAACAGTCAGTAGCAAAATAATTTGCTACTAGGGGTTTAAACCAGGTTCTTGGGGTGCACTACATAATTTATTATACCTGTTTGTGTTAACTGAATACCTATTATGATATTATTTTTATATATGTGAAGCTATCTATATGTTTACTGGTATCGTAAATTAATTTAATTTCAGATTGTGAGTGGGGTTTTTCCACTTTATCAAGAGTGAAGACTAAGCTTAGAAGCAGGCTTAACAATTCAACATTAAATTCATTGTTAATGATATCCATGGAAGGTCCTGATGTACTGAAGTTTGATTATAATAAGGCAGTCAGCGCTTGGGCCCAAGAAGAAAAGAGGCTTCTGAAAGTTTAATCCTAATTCTGTCAGTTGTAATGAAACACTGAGTTTGATATGTGTGAGATATCTTGGACAATGAAGGTGAAAAACTAACTATACAGAGTATATAGTTGGCATTGTAACTTGATGAGATCAGATCAGTTTATGTTATTCAAACACATGTTGACATACTGTTTACACATTGTTTCACATTATTTATGTTTTTTAACTTTGTACCTTTCTTGGCTCTAAAGAGATAAAAAAAACATCTATGTACTATATACAGTTTTTGCAGTAAACTTTGGTACAAATATAAAATTGTATAAAATGATAGTTAAAAAATAAAGTTTCGCGAGCTTATATCCACGAAATATCCAGCGACAACCCTTCCAAAAATCCTGGGGAGACCGTCAGTAAGTTGGCGAATATTTTTGTTAATGCATTGTTGCGATCGACGTAAAAATTAAGATTGTAACTGTTTCAGTCTCTTAAGGTACGTGAGCCTTGTGCATTTCATTGTTGACAATACTCAGTTGTGGCGGAGCCTGATCATCGTTATTCTAGCAAAATTTAACCACTAATCATACGCTTCTGCATCAAAAAGACCCCCGCCTAAGATTCAGGTGAAAAAAAAGTGGAAAATCTAATTTCCTTGCATCAGAATACAAGTACCTGCATCTATTGAAATCCCTGAATATACAGAATTATTTGCTAATGTTGATGATAGTAACTGTCACAAAGTTTAACGAAAAAATCACACATAGTTTCATATGTTTACAGTAATGATATCTGTGCAGGGCATGTTCGATTCAACCAGCGCGCCAGTATTTCAACGCTTTCAGCGCTTTGATTTTTACTACCAACCTTTTGACACTGCACTATCAATATAAATTCAACCAGAAAGCGAGCACTTTGTTTTCGGTGATTTTTTTTTATTACTGCTTTTCTTAATACTTAAATATTCCGTGTCAAAATTGAGATTAGATCATTTAAATTCTATAGTAAAACAATCGAACTACCTAAACACTATATTAAATTAGGTTAACATGTGAAAGTTTATTGCCGAAACATTAAGTCCGAAAATACGATTACAGTTTTGAAGACAAATCTGCGATGATATTTTTCTCAACACGATATTTTTACTCGATTACTTTGAATCTCAACTTTATTTTTTTTAAATAGTAAATAACATCGACAAATTCAAAAGAAAATGCTACCAAGAGAGCGCTCGGAATGTTTGATGATCAACCCATCTTTCTGCACAACGATCTCAAATCTTGAAAGAGAACATGTCCAAAAGTTAGCTTCTTGAAGATGTCACCACAGTTCTAGCTTTGTTTTAGTAGTTTTATAACATTGTTCGCAAAACCTAACAACGTGTTCTTTGATGACTGTTAGGCATGCTGTTTTAAGCACGGATATTCTGGAAGATATACATGAACTAGAGTTGGCTATATATCTTTATTTTTTTGTGTTTTGTGCATTTTTGGTAAGCAATGTCTTAGCAGCAACCTGTATTTAGAAACCATCTGTCTTAAACAGTCTGTTTGGATATGTCCTAAACTGAATTTTGTTATCACTTTTAGCTTTCTTGAACAGCCACCCGAGTTAAGCAGCCAATTTTTGTTACTCCTTTGGGCGGCTGCTTAATACAGGTTTGAATGTATTTAACTGTAGATGTCCGTGTATAAACTTTGTAGTTAGATTATCGAATAATGTAACCGTCAAGATTGGAAGAACTAATCAGCCGATGTAAATACATATGTAAATTTAATGAAATAATTTAAAGAAGGGAATATATCGTTGGGTTGATAGAACACTTCAAAGTATTCTGCTTGGGATATTGAAACCAACCATAAAAATACGGAACCTACCATGGAAACAAATCTCTTAAATTGAGGCACGCCACGGGAAAAGGTACCTTCGGTCATTTTTGTGTCATTTTTGTTGTTACTATATTTAGAAAGAACTATCAAATTTCTATTATTTTCTCATAACAAAACAGTGATTTTATTACACGCTTTGACAATAAAATGGTATTTTTACAGCGAATTGCATAATAATTAATGTCGTCTGCTCTACTTTATGGCGTCGTTTCAAGGATTGACGTCAACTGCCCGACGGTACCTTTTCCCGTGGCGTGCCTCAATTATGAATACATTAAACAGACATAATGGTCGTGCCTTACGAGCTTCAAAGGAAACAATTGACAACAGCACTGAATAAATCTATGGCACAGCCGCCACGCGAAACAAACAACGCTACTGTAATATTAAACGAATGAGAAAGGAACGTAGAAAGCAGGCAGAAGAACAGGACAAATATGACAAAATATCAGGCTCGGTTTCATTAAGCCAGTTCATAGGTAGTCATGAAAATAAATATTACTTCCCACGCTTCCCAGTCCCGAGTTGAGCGCAACTCAATATTTACAAAATTGAACAGTACCAATTTCGATTCAT